>RJWT010039354.1:0-12694 GCA_004365215.1 Cuniculus paca | reverse complement strand
TAGGTACCTCCCGGGCTTCAGCGCAGCCCTCATCTGAGCAAAGGGAGAGCATCAGACGATGGATCCAGGTGGAGTAGTGTCCTCTTCAGACAAATCTTTGAAACACCTTTTCCATCCTAGTCTGCGTTCTAACCAAAGCTGGCCAGGCCCTAGGCCCCACCCACGCCCCAAGGGATGAGTGACTGTTGACTGGAGCGGTCCAGCCCTGTGCAGGGCTCCTGGGATCCCTGGTGCACAGAGACCTCAAGAGGGCTCCCCATCCCTCCCCCTTCAGGCACCGTCAAGAGCCACTTCCCTTTCTAAAGAAACCAAACCAAGCCAAGAAAACACAACAGCAAAAGCCCAAGGAAAGACTCATTTTCCTGGGTAGAATACTTCAGTGTCTGGTTACTGGTGGATTTAAACTTTGACTTTGGTATGTCAGATGACAAACGCCACCAGTTTGGAGTGATGGCACGGTGCGGCTGCTGGCAGCCATCAGCTACCAGAGCAGTTGTATGAGTATCCAAATAATTTATGGGAGTGAATTAAGAAGAGCAGCTCTCAAACTGTGGCCAGGGACATGTGAAAGTGCCATCAGCAGACAGAGCGAGCAGAGAGGCCCAGGGACCTATGATGCGTGGGGAGTCCAGGGCGCCAACTCTGCTTCCATGACAACTGCCCAACCACTAGCAATGCCTGCATTCCACAGCTGAGCTGGCTATTTAAAAAAAAAAAGCTTTTGAGTTTTGGAGTTTTATTGTATTTCACCCCTGAGCCTTTTATAAAACTAATGAGAAAGAGAAAAACAAACGTGATGGAAAGGGGAGTTCTTGGGGCAAGGAGGGCTGTCCCTTGGCACATGGGATGAGATGCATTTCAGCTTGTCAGACTTTAGGTGGTCAGAGGGGATGTGCAGGGGACACAGTTCTACATGGGACACACACGGAAACTGTGGATGCGACTCCGATACAAACATTGGTGCTGATTAGCGATTGTGGAGCATGCGCAGTGCTCCCAGGATAAGCCGCCCCTGGTGCTGTTTGGTTTTGATATTTTTACTTTCACGGACAAAGGGGGCTGCCAGACTTGGTTTTGTTCGTCACAGAAGGAAATCACTGTGGAGAGTTACAGCAGTACACAGACACGTGAGGAGGAAAGAATGTTTCACCTGCTACTCCGAACTCCAAAAAAGGCTCTCAAAGCAACCGCTGAGCAGTTTTCTAAGTTTTAGTTAAAACGTTTAGCTGTCTCGCTCCACTCCAGCCCCACTCTGGGTCTTGCCCCTTGCAATGCAGTGGGTGTGATGTCCCAGTTTGGGGTATTTGGAGGTGGGGTAAGGAGAGCAGTAGAGCACGTTTTAGGGAAGTAAGCCTGACCTTTGGCATTGGAAATAACTGAGGAGACACAAAAACAGAAGGTTGGAAAAACTACCAAACAGCTCAGAAAAGCTGGACAATTGAGTTCAGTGATCTGATCTTTAGGAAATCGATCAGATTCCACCAGTGGGTCCCAGATCCTCAGATGGTGGGTGTTGGGCAGACCAGGAGATTGTCCTGTCCTTGCGTGGGCAGCAGAGGTCACCCAGCAGGGCTATCTGCAGCCCAGTCCCCTGCTTTTCCTGGGGAGAGGTCTTCGTCCACAGTGGCTTCTTGTCCGCTTGCTTTGGCTACTGGCTTATTGGCTGAGCCACAGCCTCTTTCGATTCTCCTTCTGTTTTGGAGCTGAGGTCCTTGCCCTACTTTGGGGACAGAGATGGACTCTGTCCTGTATGCAGTGGGACAGGCAAGGCTTGGGTGACAGTAGCCGGGGCCAGTGAACTGTCTGGTTAGCATGGGGCTGAGCCCTTCTCCACACAGGGTCAGAAAGGCTGCTGTCTGGATGCCTGGAAGACGACCCAGCCAAGTACGTTTGCTTCCAGCTCAGCAGCTGGGGGGCCTCAGGAGTCTGATGAGGCTGGCAAAGGAGCGCATGAGGCCGGAGCAGGTGGCCGTGGCTGGGACTCCACACACATGGCAAGGACACGAAATGTACAGCCTGTTATTGCTGCCAGTATTCCTGGTGGCCCTGGGACTTTGAATATGGGGGCCTTGGTCCCTGCGACACCCCTACTCTGAGGGAAAGTGAGGGAAGCTGGGGACATTCTCTCTCTCCTACATGAATATAAAAAATGTAATGTTCTTTCAAAGCCAAAGCTTCCGTAGTCTTTTCTGCCTTCTACACCGGTAGCAGTAGAGACATATTCTTTAGACTGGGGGGGGCAGTTTGTGTGTGTGTATGCATGTGCATAGTGTGCATGTGTGTGTGTGTGCATGTGTGCGTGTGAGTGTGTGTGCTAGAAAGCAGCAAGGCAGAGGCTGCAGTAAACACAGCCAGGGAGAAGCAGAGAAAGGGTACTTTTTACTATGTGCCATTGTGTAAGCTGTCAGTTTAATCACTTTTAAATAGCTAGTAAGGTACAAAATGATATGTATGGTATAGTCCTCCTACCCAGGCATCAAGATCCACTCCCCAAAGTGACCCATTGTTGCTAATTTCCCTCTTTCTTTCTTTCTTTCTTTCTTTCTTTCTTTCTTTCTTTCTTTCTTTCTTTCTTTCTCTCTTTCTTTCTCTCTTTCTCTCTTTCTCTCTCTCTCTCTCTCTCTCTCTCTCTCTCTTTCTTTCTTTCTCCTTTCTTTCATTCGTTCGTTCGTTCGTTCGTTTGTTCTGTACTGGGAATCAAACTCAGGACCTTGCACTTGCCAGGCAGGTGCTGTGTCGCTGAGCTACACCCCCAGCCCACTTGCATTCGAGAAAAGATTTTTGAACACAGGAATGTCTAAGGTCCAAGTCTAAGCCACCTGCATTGTTGTCATACAGACTGAAGCTTCTCAAACTCTCACAAGCACTTGGACCTCTGTGGGGCTTGTTAACCACAGATGCTGATTCAGAAGGTCTAGGTGGGGCCTGAGCACCTACATTTTCTGATGGGACATCAGAGGTCCCTGATGCTGCTGGTTTAGGGACACATTGTGAGCAGCAGGGATGCAGCTGGCCCCTCACTTTACATTTTCAGCAAAATGTGCTGCATCATCAAGGTTTCTGGTAAGTTTATTGAGTATCTTTTGCCAGATACTGTCTTTAAGTGCTGGGGAGTCAGCTGGGAATGAAACTGACAAAAACCCTTGTCCATGTAGAATTTATAAACTTGTGGGAGAAGATCGAATACGATTTACTAGTCAGCTCTCAGTTATAGCAACAAATGCCTGAGATAATCAACCTAAAAGGAGGAAAGGTTTATGTTGGCTCATAGTTTCAGAGGTTTTAGTACATGGTCACTTGACCTTGCTGCTTTGGGCCTGTGGTGGTGCAGGATATCATGGCGGCAACATGTAGTGGAGGAGGCCTATTTACTGAATGGTTGCTGGGGAGCAAAGAGAGAGACACAGAGGAGTTGGAGTCTCAATGATCTACCTTCCTCCTGCTAGGCCCCGCCTCCTAAAGGGTCCAGCACCTCTCAATGGCACCACACCAAGGGATAATGCCTTCAACAATGAGCCTTTGGGGGACACTCCGGATCCAAACTACAGCAACACTTATAATAAACAGATCAACTATAAAACAGCAATAAATACAGTGCATAAGTCAAATAGAGGGAAGATGGTGCTGTGGAAAACAGAGCAAGAGAAGAGGAACTGGGTGCTCTAGGTGAAGAAAAGCTGGATGTTATTTTAAAAAGAATGGTTTTAGGGCCAGGAATATAGCTCAGTGGCACAAGTACTTGCCTGGTAAGTGCAAGGTCCTGAGTTCAATTTCAGGTACCTCCCCCCCAAAAAAAGAAAAAAAGAAAGAAAACAGGATGGTTTGAGAAACATCCTACTCAGGTGCTATTTTGAACGAAGACTCAGAAAAGGGCAGAGAATGTGCCATGGGAATATGTAATGGTTTTAAAAAATTTTTATTTTATTTTAATTTTTTTGAGACAAGGTCTTACTATGTAGTTCCGACTGGTCTTGAACTCACTATGTAGCCCAGGCTGGCCTCAAATTCATGGCGATCCTCCTGCCTCAGCCTCCCAAGTGCTGGGATTACAGGTGTGTTCTACCACATCCAGATTGTAATGGTTTTTTAAAAATTAGGAATGTGGCTAAATTTCTTGTCAAGGGAAACAAAAGAAACTCACGTGCCAGAATCATGAGATTTGTGTGAAGTCAATCTGTCAGTGGACATCAGAACTCAGAGTGAAAGAAGACCGAGAAAATGAGTCTCTGGAGATACTGAGGAGACAACTGAACCTGCACAAGAAGAGAGGATGAAGTTTTGATTCGATTATATGTGAATCTCAGAGGACACAGTTTCTTGTCTAACATTTAAATTATAAAATTTATGATGATAAACTATGACCAGAGTGAGTGTTAAAAAAATAGCTTTTACCTGGTACAATTAGGCCACACGCATTAATGTGTTGGTCTGTTTGAGTTTGCTTACAAGATACAACCACCCGTGCCTTTGGGGGTCTGCAGAAGGAGGAAAAAAGGAGGATTTATTCAGGACTAGGAAGGGAAATTACCAGAGCATCTCTACTAAGGAAGAGGTGGAATTTAAGCACATATTTTGTGGTCAGAAATGTTAGCGTCCAAAATGCCGCATGAAGCATCGAAAGGCTTCCAGGTTGGCAGCAAATGGGCTGCAGTTTGAAAAGCTTGCCGAATGCCACCTGAGGCAGTGCCTTGCAGGAAACACGATCCAGTCCCTGGAAACTGAGGAAAGGGGTGAACGTGAGAGAGGGGGGACAAAGGGACGGTGGTAAGGGGGAAGTACCTGCCAGGCTCATCCAGGACAGACAGGCCGCCGATGTCGAAGCACATGAAACGCCTCATTCTTTCCCAGTAACTCCAGCAGCTGGAACGGGCCCAGCGCAGTTTGTCTTCCCAGAGAAATCACGTGGGACAGGACCAGCACCCCTCCTTCTACGCCCCCTGGCACCCCAAGTCTCAGAAAGTCTAAATCAGGTTTACTTTTAGGACCCACACCCCTCTCCCTTTGGCAAAAACATTACCGCACCTGGTGGCTGGTGCCTGCAATTGTTTCGTAGAGGTCTTTCCTTCTGAAATTGGAAGACAGAAGCTTCTCAGTGTTAATGACCGGTTAAGCTATCAGGTTATCTGCCAAAAGCGTGATCTACCCGTCAACAAGAGTAAGTGGTTCCTGTCGGAGCCGGTTCCTTTTTTGACAAGAAGGAGGATGAGAGAGGAATAGATCACAGAGGACTTGGAGGCCAGGCTTCCAGGCAGGGACATTTGCAAGAGCCCGGTTCTTTACCTTCCACAGCTCCAAGGAGGAGACGTTGCTTGGTGGAGAGGAATTTCTGTCCTGAACATCTGCACACTCGGCCAGCTTAGCGGGACTCCACCACCCAGACATATGATTCACATCAACTGTGTTTTTCATGAGTTTTAGAGACTTTTTTTTTTTTTAAAGCAAGGCTGACGTCATTATGAAGGAACTTTTTCCTCATAGGTTCCAACCGAGGTACTGCTGGAAGTGGCATCGGATGAGACCTTCAGAGTAGCTTTTCTTTTTTTTAATTTTTATTTTTCTGCCCTCCTCCAGAGATAGGTGAGTAGGGGGACCTCCTGACAGGGGTAAGAGAAATACTGTTTTATTTGTCATACGTACAATGACTCTCTGTTGGAAAAGTTCTGAAAACATGGAGCCATATAAAATGAAGAAAAATTAAGTTAATTTACTTAATAAAATTAAAACTCCAACTCAAAATGATCAAATCCTCATCTACCTTTGATTTTTCTCCTCTAATTTTTTTCCTAAAGATTTAATGTGCCATGATCTGTTTAAAAAATTAGACAATATTTTTAGGGGTGGTGTTTTTTGTCTCTCTCTCTGTGTTTCTTTTCTTGGTACTTGGGGTTGAACCCAGGACTTTGCTCTGAACTACATTTTCAGTCTTTTTATGTATTTATTTTAAATTTTGAGACAGGGTCTAATTGCTAAGTTACCCAGGCTGGGCTCTAACTTGTGATCCTTCCGCCTCAGCCTCCCAGAGGGCTGGAATTATGAGTTTGGGTCACCATGCCGGGGCCATGAGGCATGTGTTTTAAATATAAAAATATTGAAGTAGAAAATTTGGTTTAAAAAAATGCAAGCAAATAATAATAAAAAAAAACTGGGAAAAAAATTCTTTGTGGAGAACACCAGGTCTTTTTAAAGGTTTTCTTCTTTCTGTGTGTTTTGTTGCTCTCACCCTCTGTGTATAGTTTATATCCCTCTTTTCCTTGCTGGGCTCTATTCCCACACATATCATAAGCTTTTGTCATGGACGGTTGGAATTTGAAGCGACACAGCGCTGCTGGCTTTGCACAGCTGGGTTAAACCAGGCCCAGGCGGAGCCACGCTGAAACCCAGAACCGTGCCATCTTGGTGAGGCAGCTGGCCCTGGCCAGCGGGTGGTGCCTTGCATGAAGATGGGTGAGTTTGGCCATCTAAAATAACCCACAGTCGGGGTACTGGGGAGTCATCAGTGTGCATGCAGGCAAGTGTTCGTGTTTCCAGGAAGTGACTGCAGCCAGAAGGAGTCCGAGATGCCACTTGAGAGGAGGAGGAGGGCGGCCCAGGGAGCAGTCAGAAGCCACCCCGAATCCGGACCCTCTCCCCGCACATAGCTGTGGTTACCCTAATCGTTTGCAATGTGTGTATTCATTTTGGTTGCCAAGAAGGCCCAGCAGAGTGGATGTGGGCTCAGTACACTGACATTTCGCGATGAGAAGGGAGGCATGGAGGGGCATGGGATTCTCCCGAGAAGAAGAAAATTGTACTTTGACAGTGATCCTCTTGGTCACTGGATCTCCAAGGAGAGCCTCTGTTCACTCCCTTGTGAAAATGCCCCAGAAATGTGGTGAATGTAGAACTGGCAGCTGCTTGCTAGAGTGCTCTGAATCCAAGGACCGAGAAACTTGGTAGCTGTGTGACCGCGGTGGGCCAAGGCCCTTGCCTTGCCCTATGTGACTGTTTCTGGCAGAATGGTCCTAATAACAGTTTTGTGCTTGATTGTTACAAGGACTGTAGAAATGTATGCGCCGTGCTTGGCATAAGAGCAGCTGGCATTGAGTAACAGCACTGTCCTCGGGTCTGATAATGGGCGTGAGAATCGCTGTGGAGCTGTGAAGGCTACATGCTCTGAGAGGGTGAGGTCATTCTGGGGTGGAGGGCACTAAGTACCGAGGCTTCCATTACCACTGTGGGTGTGACCACAACCTTGCTACCTTTGGCAGCTGCTTGGTTCTCTGTAGCCGGCCTACTCCTCACCCTCCTTTCACCCCGAGAGGAAGCATTCTTTCCTGCTCAGAGTCAGGCTAAGTCAGTCTATCTAATCTAGCACCGAGAGACGCAGGTGCGGGAGTGAAGGCCGTCGAGCTGGTAGGGGTGGTGTGAGGGAGAAGTGTGCAGGAATAAACTTGGGCTGAATAGCTGGGAGTGGTGGCACACGCCTATAATCTGACACTCAGAGGGCCGAGGCAGGAGGATCGCTATGAGTTTGATGCCAGCCTGAACTACAAAGCAAGACCCTGTCTTAGGATGAAAACAAAACAAACAAAACCCCCAAAGACAGTGTGAGGGGAGAAGCGCTTGGATATGACAGCAAAGAGATTCCAATATGTTGCTGTGGACTGTGTCTACGGGTTTCCCTTACTGTTTTTCAAGAGAGGAATAAAAAGCAGAACTACTTTTTGTGGTAAATTGTATATAAAAATATATATGTAATATATAAATATATAATATATAAAAACATGTAATTATATATAAAAATATATATATAATTTATCTTTTAAACCATACTTAAGTTTATAATTCAGTAGACATTAGGTATATTCACAGTGTTGTGCAATCAGCACTATCCAGTTTTAGAGGTTTTTTTTTTAATCATCCAAAGAGAAACTATTAAACAATAGCTGTCAACCCCGGCTCCCAAATCCCTGGTAATCTCTATTGTATTTTCTGTCTCTATAAATTGTCTTATTCCATAGTCACCTTATATAAAGTAGCGTTACACAGTATCTGCCTTTTTAAAACTGGGTCCATTTATTTCACTTAACACAATGTATTCAATCACTGGATCACGTGGTGATTCCTCGTGAGGTCCTTTGGTTGTCAACCTGAATCATTTGTTTTTATTATGTTTCTTAAGCTGTTTTATTGCTCCTCCTTCTCTTTATGTCCTGCCGTTAATTTGATGGAGAAACTGGGTTATTTGTCACTAGAGACTGAGCCACGGTCTAGATGGATATACTGCCTATGCATAGTGCCATTTAGTCTGTTCCTCCATCCCCTGTATTCCTTGTAAATTAAAAGTCAGACAAGAGGCTTGGTTTGATTCCCGTGCAAGCTCCTGAGAGGGCTGTTTGCTAAGGAGCTCTGCATTCCTCGCTGGATCATAGCAGGTGGCATCAGAGATACTTCTACACACAACTGTAAATTTATGAGAATAAAATTTTGTGACTGAACCATTCAGGGATGTGGGATAAAACCCCTTTCTTCAGTGACATGTATTTTAAATGTCATCGTTATTTTCCTGGGGTAGCTACTATCATTCCTACTTACAGAAGAGGAAATGGAGGCTTTGAGAGATCTTGCAAGACTCAGAGTCGATCGAAAAGCGCCTCTGTCTTGGATATTTACAAAATACCTATCTCTGCACCTAAACCAGCACGTCTGGGGTTGGGGTCCCGGCGGCAGCAATGGTTTTCAAAAGTTGCCAGGGGGATTCTGATACAAGCAGAGGAAGAGCCCAAAGGCAGGTCTAGAGGAGTGGCCGGGAGATGTGACCAGCCCTTCCTCAGGGCAGTGGTCTCCCTCAGAGCCACCAGCTCGGGGCTGGGACAGCCACCTTGGTATTCCTCGCTGGAGAGCCATGGTCATACTCTGTGAGCTGTGCCCGGCAGCAGAAAGACCTCCCGCAAAAGTCCTAACCCCTCCACACTGTGGGTACTTGCTTGTCCCTTCCACGTGCTGGATCCGTGGCAATCAACCGCCACATTGTGAGGCCACTGACCTTCCCCTTCTGGCGTTTTTCAAGGTGTGCTGGGGCCAAGGCTGAGCAAGAGGTGGGGATGGGGGTCTCGTTTCAATCCGAGCACCTCTGATTGAGGTACCTCTTTGCACCATCTCTTGGCTCCACACCTCCACCTCCCAACGCCTGCCGTGGGCCTCCATCCCTGCCACTTGCTGTTTTCATCTCTGACCATCAGTCTCTGGCCACCTATGGCATCTGTCACCCAGACCCCTGGGGCTGTCTGCCCATGAAGACAGGGTGGCCCTTTCTTATCCTTCGTCCTTGGCTCATGGGACAGTGCTCTCTTTGGGCCATACCGATGGTCCCTGGTTGCTCATTCCAAGATTTCTGGGATTCATAATCCTTCTTCTTTGACTCATTGAGGGAGTGGATGTTTGAGCCCTGGTGCAGAGTTGCCTGTGTTCCTCATGATGGTGACCCTTCTCCCTGTGCAGGGCTTTCCTCTTCTTCTATAGGACTTTTATGAAAAAACTTCTGAAATTTTTATTTGCAGTTTTTTCTATATTAAATATTTAGTGCTTGCATAATAAAAGTAAAATAAATATAACTTGGGAGAAAAACTTAATAGCTTGTAAAGAAGGAAACTAAAATCACCTAAAATCTAACACATTCAGAAATAACTACTGTCAAGATCTTGGTTTGACTGTCTACACTTTTGCCCATGCCGCTATACATATTCATAATTGTGACAGTCTTGTTCTTTCGGTCACAAAGCATCCATCGTCCTTAAGAAAATTAACCGAAAAGGAAAACCTATTTGGAGGATAGAGAGGGGCGCACTGGGCACTTGGCTTTCTGAGGCCAGAGCGAGGAGCCAGGCCTTTGGAAGTGGACTAAGGCCGAGGTCCCTGTGGACTGCCCAGTGTCAGCTCTTTTGCCGAGGCCTGGGGACTCATCTCCCAGCCCATGTGTTACTGGGGACTGTCAGCTACCATTTCAAGTCCCCAGATACATACAGATGGACAAGGAAGGGCCCGTCAGTCTGTCAGCCTGCTTTGTTTGGCCCACCTATAAACTCGAGGCTCTAGTATGGCTGTCTTAGTTGCTGTCTGTTTCTGAAGCACAGTACCTGACACCTGCGATGAAATGGAGAAGAGGTTTACTTTGGCTTAGGTTCACAGTCCCTGGTTGGCTGGTGCCAAGGTAGGAATGACAAGGCAGAGGGGCATAGCACAGCAAAAGCTGCTCACATCTTGGCGGTCAGCAAGCAGAGAGAGAAGGGAGGTGCAGGGGAGGGAGACACAGCCTCCAGGTTAAACCCCCCTGTGACTGTCTCCAACCAGGGCTCACCTCCTAACTGCAAGTTGCCTGTCATGCCCTGTGATCCCACCACCTTTCAAAATGTGCAAGGCTCTTGGGGGACGTCCTAGAGCCAAACTGCAGCAGTGGCCCAAGCAGTATAATCTAGGGACTTCACTGTTACAGATCCATGAACTTGAGGGGTGTTTTCTTTTCCCTGGGGTTATGGCTACACTGGAAGAGATAGAAGCTGGCCCTTCCGAAGCCCCCAGCCCTTTTTCTGCGGCACTGGGAATTGAATCCAGGAATGTTATACCACTCAGCTTTTTTTATTTTATTTTTTAAATTTTGAGACAGGGTCTCACGAATGTGCTCAGGCCAGCCTCAAATTTGTGATCCTCTTGCCTCAGCCTCCCAAGTAGCTGGGATTACAGGTGTCCACCATCACGCACAGCTCTAAAGATCTTTACACTACGGCAGGGAAAAAACTGGATGGCAAGTAAAGTCAAGAGGGAGAAAGGGACAAAACTCTGCCACACAAGGACAGCTGGGCCTGAAGTAAGAACCACGCTTAGCCACTGTGAAGTCCAAATGGTCCCTCTTGGCTTCAGCTGGTTTGATTTGAGTTTCTGCCACTTGTTTCTGAATAAAACCTGACCAGTCCATTTCTCCTGGCCTGTCTGCTATGGGCCCTTCAGGACACAGGTCTCTCCAGCTTTTCCAGGTACCGAATGTGTGTCCACAACCTGGAGATTTACAGATCCTCACGTAGCAGCCATGCTGAGATTCTTTGGCTGAGTTTGAGACCCAAATCCCTAGAGAGGGAATTTTGCTGGAGGATGGAGCTGCACAGCAGAATTGTGGCTGCCAGGACCCCTTGTGGGTGTGGGACGGGGATTCATAAGGAGGACCGCTGTGAGCCGGGAGACGCCATAGGGTGACTTCCCAGGGTCAGAGTACACTTATTCAGTGGGTGTATTTTTGTGTGAGTGGCAGTGCAGGTGCCACGTCCACCTTTATTTCTCCTGTCCTGAAGATGTCATGACCTGTCCCTTGCTGTGGGACTCTTATCCCATGTCTCCCACTCTGGGCCTTTCTGCCCCTTTCTTGGTTCCCCCTCCCCACCCTTCACACAAGTCCAGACCTTGGATTTTGGGTTCTCATTGTTTAGTAAGAGAGACTTGACTTGTGCATGGAATCTCAATGGCCCTGAGCAGATGTGGGTCCACTGGAGATCAGGGAGGGAGATGCACCCCTTGCTGGCAGAACCAGGGGAAGACTCATAGAGGAAGTGGCTCCTGAGCCAAGCCTGGGAGATACTTAAATTTTAAACACTGAAAGTGGAGGACAGGGCATGGAGTGGCAGGGAGGACTATGGTGTGAGAGGACAGCACTGGACAGGCAGGCCCAGGCAGCCTGAAAGGCCCTGAGTGTCACACTGACTTCACCAGAAAGTCAGTGTGGGCGAGCAGGTCTCTGCCCTGGGCTGTGCCTCATGGAGCTTGCCTTAGAATGTTCTACCCTCCTTGGCTATGGGCAAGGCTGGGCTGGCAGTACCAGCGAGGCCAGGTACCTTAGGTCTTGATGGGGTTTGTGGGAGTGAACGAGCTGCTATCAGCTGCTGGGGACCCCAGGCCTATGGTGTGGTCCTGGGGTCTGTACATGGGTCCCACTTCCAGGAGGGCGGCCTGGTGAGTTGTTTTGCTCCTGCTGGTGAGCACAGTATTTCTTTGGTGTGATCCTATGTGTTTGGTGACCCCAGTTTGCTGGACAAAGAACAAGTTCAAGTTCTGGGCTATAAATGTTTCTCTGCCAGCTCTGGAATGGGCCTGTGTCCTTGTCTGTGCGTCAGCTCCCGCCTGCGGGTGCTTTGGCCGCAGTGTTGCTTTGTGTCTACAGCACCTGAGAGTGGTGGGGACGGCAGCAGGTGTTCCCTGTGAGTGCCCTCCACCCTGCCATTGGCAGCGGGGCAGTCATCCTGAGCCTTCTGTGATCTCCACACCATGCGTCAGGTAATCCCCGTCAGGTAAGCCACACCATGGCTCACCTATCTCCTCTAAGGCCTCTCAGCACCACCTCACAGTGCCAAGGGGCGTCCACCACAAATGGCCTTACTTGCCCGGATGGTTATGATGAACACAAACAAGACCATTCTTCTCACTGTCCATAGGCCCCCTGGCCAGTCCTTTCTGCTAGTGGTGTATGGAAGGCTGGGGTGCAGTCAACAGGGAAAGACATCACATTCTAGGGGTTCAGTGATTGTGTACTCAAAAGAGT
Organism: Cuniculus paca; assembly: GCA_004365215.1. NCBI lineage: Eukaryota > Metazoa > Chordata > Mammalia > Rodentia > Cuniculidae > Cuniculus > Cuniculus paca. The sequence continues at coordinate 132 of RJWT010039354.1, read as the reverse complement.
TCTAGAGGAGTTATGGTTGGACAATGTTCTATTCTATGTTTGGGTTATAAAACTCCTTATAAAAATTTAACATAAACTGAAATCAAAGAATTTATCTCCATTTTTTTTTTTGCTTGCTCTGGGTAAGACTTG
>RJWT010039353.1:0-12680 GCA_004365215.1 Cuniculus paca | reverse complement strand
TGAATTTCCTTTTGGGTTAGATGGGTTTCTTGTAGACAGCATATGGTTGGATGTTGTTTCTTGATCCATTCTGCCAGTCTGTTTCTTTTGATTGGTGAGTTGAGGCCATTTACATTAATGGTTATAACTGATATATACTGGCTTATTTTTGTCATGTTATCTTTCTGCAGTGGTTTCTTTACCTTTTCCCTCTACTTAATTGTTTGCCCTGCTTTGTGTTCTTCATCTGTTGATGTTTTTGATGTCATAGCTATTTTCATGTCTATCTAGAGTATCTTTCAGTATTCTTTGTAGGGTTGGTTTGGTGGTCATGACATTCTTTAGCTGCTCTTTGTCATGGAAGTATCTTATTTCTCCATCGATTTTGAAGGATAGTTTTGCAGGGTACATCAGTCTGGGTTGGAAGTTGTTTTCCTTTAGGACTTGAAATACTTCACTCTATGCTTTTCTTGATTTATTTGTTTGTGTTGAGAAGTCTGCTGTGATTCTGATGGGTTTTCCTTTATAGGTGATTTGCTTCTTTTCTCTAACAGCTTTTAATATTCTGTTCTTATGTTGAATTTCTGGGATGCTAATTATTATATATCTGGGTGTTGATTTGTTTTGGTTATGGCTAACTGGAGTTCTATTTGCATCACTTATCTGTATGTCAGTTTCCTTTCCCATGTTTGGGAAATTTTTGGCTGTTACTTCTCTGAATACTGTTGAATTGTTATTTCCTGATTCCTTGTCGTTTTCAAAAGATGTTTCCTTTCTTCCTCACTAGCTGCAATCATGTCTTAGAGGTCTGAAAGTCTATCTTCACATTCATCGAGGCAGCTTTGCCAGCTTTCAGTGACATTTTTGACTTCATGGATATCTCTTTGAATCCATTTCATGCATTCTAATTCTTTCTTGTATTGTTCATTCAGGGTTTCCATCCTTTTGCAGTGCTCCTCTATTTTCCAACTATATCTTCTTTAGATGTGTTTATCATTTCTTTCATTACGTTTATCATTTCTTGTTTTACCTGGGAGATTATTTCTAATCTCAGTTCATTTACAGCTTCATGGAGTTGTTTCTTTACTTCAGTTGCTATCATTTGAGAAGTTTCAGGTGTATGGCCTATACTTTCTTCTATGTCCATGTCTCTTAGGCTTGTTTGGGATGGACTGGAGGTGTGAGACTGCATTTTGCTCATTCATTTTGTCATTTTCCTGTATTCCCCTATGGCAGGTGAATGCAAAGTCTCAGTTGTTTCCTGGGTTGAGGATGGCTGTCTGTCCTGCAGGGAATTTCCTCAGTTGAGACAGGGTGTTAGGCAGGCCTTACCGGATATGGAGGGGTACTTGAAGGCGCCCTAAAAAGGGGCAGTATGCTGGGCAGACCTTCAACACATCACACTTTGTATACCAAGGCTCTCTGGCTGTTTGAGGATGCAGGGCAGAGCCCCGAAGGTACCCTGAAAGGTTACGAGGCTCCAAGGCTAGGTGAAATTCACAGTTCATGCCTTCAGTTCCAGCCAGGCCTACCACTGTGGCTGCTTTGGTGCTCAGGGGTGGCTGCTCTGCTGCTGGGGAGCCTGGGCAGAACCCCAGGGATGCTCCAAATGTCCCGGGTGGATGGCACAATTGGTGAGGATCCCTATCAGGCTGCTTACGAGGTCCCAAGCTGCACAGCTAGGTGAAATTTTCTGTGTACGCCTTCAGCTTACACCAGGCCCAGAGCTGCAGCTGCTTTCCTGCTCCAGGGAGGCTGGGTGGAGCCCAGGCAGGACCCCAGGGATGCTCCAAACTTCCTAGGCTGATGGCACAATTAGCGCAGGTCCCTGCCAGGCTGCTCACGAGGTCCTGAGTTGCATGGCTAGGTGAAATTCGCTCAATCCTAGTTTTTTGAGGAATCTCCACACTGATTTCCACAGTGGTTGTACCAGTCTACACTCCCACCAACAGTGGAGAAGCTTTCCTTTTTCCTCATAGCGCTGCCAACATTTATTAGTTGATTTCTTGGTGGCAACCATTCTTTCTGGAGTGAGATGGAATCTCAATGTTGTTTTAATTTGCATTTCTTGATCAGATGATCAGAGATGTTGAACATTTCTTCATGTACTTATCATTTGTATTTCTTCATCTAAGAAGTGTGTGTTCATCTCAGATGCCCATTTTTGGATTCAGTCTTTGAATTTGGGGGACCTGATGTTTTTAAGTTCTTTATATGTTCTAGATATAAGTCCCTTGTCTGGGGAACAGCTTTGGGGTTTCTTTTCACTGTGTTGATGATTTCTTTTGAAGTGTAAAAAATTTATTTATTTTCTTTTAGTATAATGTTTTAAAAAAATTTTTTTTCCAAATCCATTTTATACAAGGATATAAAGAAAGAAAAAAAGAGAAGAGGAAGAAAAAAAACTGCAAGAAAATTTCAAAATACGTCAAACAGGGGGCAACAATGGTACATACATTGCACATCATATCCCTAAATCATTCACCAGAGAAAAAGACATCTGCATTCAATTGTCTGAACAATGCCAGCACAAATCTTTCTCTTCATCAAACTCACAGAAATCAGTAGTATAACTATCTTAAACTATTTTTATATACATATACATACACATATATGTATGTTTTTCCTTTCAGTTTCTCATACTAATGAAACAATAGGATGCTAACACATGTGTGTCTTATTTGTTTCACTAATGAGTATGTTCTCAAGTTGCATCCATTTACTTATAAAAGCCTCTAGTTTATCCTTCATTATGGCTGGGTAGTACTCCACTATATAAAAATACCACATCTTTTTTATCCACTCATCAGTTGATGAGCATTTAGGCTGTTTCCAAGATCTGGTTATTACAAACTGTGCTGCTATAAACATGGGTGCACATATATCACTGTGGTATGATGTTTTTAATTCTTTTGGGAAGATACTCAGAAGGAGAATAGCTGGGTTGAGTGGGACTTCTAATCCTAGTTTTTTGAGGAATCTCCACACTGATTTTCACAGTGGTTGCACCAGTCTACACTCCCACCAACAGTGGAAAAGGCTTCCTTTTTCCCCACAGCCCCAGCAGCATTTGTTATTGCTTGATTTCTTGATAATAGCCATTCTTTCTGGGGTGAGGTGGAATCTCAGTGTTGTTTTAATTTGCATCTCTCAAATGACCAGTGATGTTAAACTTTTTTTCATGTATTTATTTGCTGTTTGTATGTCTTCATCTGAGAAGTGTGTATTCATCTCAGATGCCCATTTTTGGATTAGGTCTTTATATCTGGGAGGACTGATTTTTTCTGAGTTCTTTATGTTCTCAATAGTAATCTTTTGTCTGAGGAACAGCTGGCAAACATTTTCTCCCACACTGTGGGTTGTCTCTTCCCTTTGTTGGTGGTTTCTCTTGCTGTGAAAAAACTTTTCACTGGGGTGAAATCTTATTTGTTGTTTCTTTATGATAGTGCCTGTGCAATTGAGGTTTTGTTCATAAAGTCTTTGCCTACACCAATGTCTTCAAGAGTTTTACTTACTCTGTCTTCCAGCAGATTTAATGTTTCTGTTTTAATATCAAGATCTTTGATCCATTCCATTGTTAGCTTAGTACATGGTGCAAGATATGGATCCAGTTTTAGTCTTTGGCATGTATAGAGCTAGTTTTTCCAACACCATTTACTAAGAGGCTTTCTTCCAGTTATGTGTTTGGCACCTTTGTCAAAGATAAGGTGGCTGAGTGTGCCTGGAGTTGTTTCTGCATTTTCTAATCTGTTCCATTGATCTTTGGGTCTGGTTTTGTTTTTGTTTTTTTGTTTTGTTTTGCCAGTACCGTGCAGTTTTTATCACAGTAGCTTTACAGTGTAATTTCAAGTCAGGAATTTTGATGTCCCCTGTCTTGTCTTTGTTGCCCAGGATCGCCTTTGCTATTCTAGGTCTCTTCTGGTTCCAGATGAATTTTAGGATTGCTTTCTCTAATTCTGTGAGATATGCTGTTGGAATAACACTGAATCTGTATTACAGTTTTGGAAGTATGGTCATTTTCACTGTATTGGTTCTTCCTACCCGAGAGCACAGGATATCTCTCCATTTTCTAATATCCTCCTCAATCTCTTTTCTCAGAGTACTGTAGTTTTCAATGTAGAGGTCTTTTGCCTCCTTTTTTTTAGATAGATTCCTAGGTATTTCATTTCTTTGGATGCTATTGTAAAAGGTACTGTTTCCCTGATTTCTCTCTCAGGGAGTTTGTTATTTGTGTACAAGAAGGCTATTGATGTTTGAGTGTTGACTTTGTATACAGCTATGCTATGGAATTTGCTTATTAAATCTAGAAGTCTTTTGGTGGAGTTCTTGGGGTCTTCTAAGTAGAGTATCAAGTCATCTGTAAATAATGATAGTTTAACTTCTTCCTTTTCTATCTTTATCCCTTTTATTTCTTTCTCTTGTCTAATTGTTCCAGCAAAGTTTCCAGGACTATGTTAAATAGGAGTGGAGAGAGTAGACATCCTTGTCTTGTTCCTGATTTTAGAGTCAAAGCTTTCAGTTTTTGTCCATTTAGTATAATGTTGGTTGTTGGTTTGTTGTAGATGACTTGCATAAGATGAAATCTCAGTGCAGTTTTAATTTGCATCTGTCAAATTACCAGAGGTATTGAACATTCTTTCATGTATTTATTGGCTGTTTGTATTTCTACATCTGAGAAGTGTCTGCTCATTTCAGATGACCATTTTTTTTGAGAGTAGGAAAATTTATTGAAGAGTAGAAATGGGGAATGGGGAATAGGGATAGCTTCTGAGAGACAGGAAGGGTCCTGAATGAGTTGCCCAGATGCCCATGTTTTGACTGGGTCTTTAAATTTTAAGGGAGGGGGGTTCTTTACATATTCTAGATATTAGTCCTTTGTCTGAGGAGTAGCTGGCAAAATTTTTTTCCTATTCTATTTCATCTTATAGCAGATCAGATGTTTCTGCTCCTTTCTCCTTTCCTGCATCTTTCAGTCTTACTCCTAGTGTCAGGAAGCGGTTCTCTGGATGAAGACAAGTATGTGCTACCTCAGTGACATGTTCCAGTGTTTTTATTGTTGTTTTCTTTTTTACTTTTGAGTGCTCTTCCACTTTAGCTGCTGGAGCCATGGAATTTTGATGAAACTGTGTAAAAGACTGAATCATGTAGAATCAATGCATATACCAGTGTTGATAGTCAATTATGAAACATTAAGATGTCCCACTTCCTGGAGTAGATTGGCTTTCTGCTGGTGATGAGAAATTTCTTTATCTGGGTCCAGGCCAGAATGATGGGATAGGCTATGTTCCAGCTATTCTTGAGTAAAATACCATCATTTGTTGTTCTTCCTCTATTCTGATTTATGCTGCCAATCTGTTTCTTTGATCTGTGAATTGAGACCATTTTCACTGATGTTATATTTGATATGTATTGATTTATCCTTGTTGTACTATTTTCCTGTTGTTGGTTTTCTTTCTTTCCCTTTGTTTAGTTGCTTTCACTGCCAGGTGGATTCATTCTACTGGAATTCTTGGAATTATTTTCTTCATTGTCTATTTCTAGAATATCCTTCAGAACTCTTTGGAATGCTGGTTTGGTGGTCATGAATTTATTCAGGTGTTCTTTATCATGGAAGTATCTTATTTCTCCATCAATTTTATTTTATTTTTTATTTATTCTATTTTATTTTTTATTTTAAAGAGGATAAAACCAAGGAAAATAAAACAGAATAAAACCAATCAGAACAAAGCAGAGTAAGTGATACAGGACTTCACAACATTACAAAATCAACAATAGTTACCATAATGCCTTTTGTTGTCTTCAAAATAGCTGCAGATACCTTTGGACATAGCAAAAGTCAAACAGAACAGAATAGAATATAAACAAAAATAAAACAATGGATATAATAAAGGACTTCAAAACAAGACAATAGTAAATTCAAAATGGCTACCATATATATCTTACTGTCTTTGAAATAGCTGCTCATGCCATTGGAGATAACATAATCAAACAAAGCAAAAGAGAATAAAACCCAACCCAACAAAACAATGAACCATGTAGCACTTCAAAAAGAGACTATAGGGAATCAACAATGGCTACCCCCCTCAGTGGGACAGCCCCACTAGATGCCACACTACATACTGCTATGTCCTGAACAGATGATCAGACCACTGGCCCTAGATCTGCAAGGTCAGTGAAACACCAAAGCACCACAGGCATCCAATTACATTTCACCTTGATACCTATCATCACAGCCTGTATTTCTCTGGATCAGCTGGTCGCTTATGGGGGAGGGTATTGGCACTTCCTGTTTGCCAGCCCATGAGTTGGAAGGGGCTGGGATCTGGCTGTCCCCCTGCCAGCGGAGGCCTGTGCATGGTGCTGGTTCAGGTGGGGCAGGGCTTGTTCTCTCCCCCTGTAGTCCATGATGGCCCTGACTCACAGGGAAAGGCTTGGCTCTGGATGTCCCCTGTCTGGCAGCTGCCCACACATGGTGCTGGTTCAGGCCTCCATCAATTTTAAAAGATAATTTTATGAGATACATCAATCTTGGTTGGAGGCTGTTTTCTTTTAGGGCTTGAAATACTTCAAGCTCTCTCTGACTTGTGTTGAGAAGTTTGCTGTGATTCTGATGGGTGTTTCCTTTATAAGTGATTTGTTTCTTTTCTCTGATAGCTTTTAATATCCTATTATTGTGTTGAGTTTCTGAAATCTTGACTATTATATCTCTTAGGGTAGTTTTTTTTCTCATCTTGACAATTTGGAGTTCCATATGACTCATATCTGTATCTCATGTTCTTTTTCCATGCTTGGAAAAATTTTCTGCTGTTACTTCTGTGAACAAGTTTTTTATGCCCTTTGTGCTATCTTCTGATTCTTTGCTGGTTTCAGTCAGTCTTATATTAGTTTTCTTTGCATCATCTAGTAGCTGTTGAATTTATTTTTCATGGTTCCTTGGTAATTTTAAGAGGTCTTTCATTTGATAATCACCCACCACAACCTTGTCTCCTAGATCTGGTATTCTGTCCTCACACTGATTGAATCTGCTGTGCATACTTTCTTTTTATCTGTACTCTAGATTCACTAACCATTTCCTTCATTATGGCCACCATCTCTTTAATTATTTTTGTTTTTGTCTAGAGACTTACTGACCTGTTTTGTTACTTGTACTGCCACCATTTCATAAAATTCAGCTGGAAGGTTTTTAATTTCTTTTGCCTCAATGGCCGTTTGATTTGCCTTGGGCAAGTTGGGGGTTATGGGTGCATCTTCTTTCTGTGTGTTCTTGTTTTCTGTTTTTTAATTTTTTTCTGTGTTGAACCCTGTATTGTGTGATTTTCTACTATAATACAGAAGTATTTGGAAATTTCCAAAGGATATTTGTTGATACTTATGACAAAAGAACTTAGAATAGCAAAACAATAGTGAACATAAGGACAATTATCATAGTGGTTTCAATCACTAAACTTCAGAGATAATTAGTGAGCTTTAAATAAGTCTTCTCTAAAACTATGAGCACTTATTATAGACCTGCAAACTCTGCTTACCTTTAAAAATTCCCAACTTTCTATGAAAGCTCTAGAAGGAAGGATTTGATGACTCACGTTTAATGGATGAGGAAAAATCTGGGAGTGAGGCTGCCTCAGATAAGTCACACACAGAGCTGACTATCCCAGCGTAAAAGCAGGAACACGGAGACATTATGCTAATTTTAGTTTTTTCCTAGTTCTGAGTTGTCATCTTATTGGGTGACAGATTATTCAAAAGAATCTCCATTACAAGGTTTTACAAACACTAATCTCTGGGGGAAAAAATAAAAGCACTTTGATTTTTTTAAAAAATTAGGTGATTTTTTTTTTTAATAGATGACTGCCTTTTTTCCAGGGAAAAACATTCAGTGACTATTCTATTTGTGCAGCATGATTTCCTCTTTCGGCTATTTAGTTTTACAAAAGGAAAATTCAGTGGGGCTAGTCATGATTGGAAAAAATAGCAAAAACAGTCAAGGAAAAAAAAATGCACAAAATGTATCACAAACATACTGGAAAGGAAAAATGAATTGTAATTAGTATTGTGGGCATTTCCTTGCTAAGTAATGTCTGGATGCAGGAAAGGCTGTACATTTTGGGAGAAAAAAGATTTTAGTCTGCAGAGTTGAAAATCACAGGCAGCTAACCAAGACTAAGATCCCCTTGGGCCTCAGAAGCAGGAGCCAGAGGCTTTCACGGACTGTGCATATATGAGTATGCATGTGTATGCATGCATGAGACTGTGTGAGTATGGGGCTGTGCCTGTGTGTGAATGTGCAATTGTATTTGTCTACCTTCCTCTTCTCCCAACACTCCTCACACTGTACTGGAAGGAGGCTGAGTGCTCCCTCTCTCCATCTCTCTCTCTCTTTGTTTTTTTCTTTTTTGGTACCAGGGATTGAACTCAAGACCTCATGCTTGCCAGGCAGGCACTTGTGCCACTGAACTCTCTCTGTCTCTCTCTCTCTCTCTGTCTCTGTCTCTCTCTCTCTCTCTCTGTCTCTGTCTCTCTCTCTCTCTCTCTCCGTCTCTCAATAGATCTCCCTCCACGTGTGGTCTCAGAGCTCAGTACTACATATTTGCCCTAAGAAGATGGGGGAGAATGTCTTGCCTTTTCGTTTTGTTTATATGAAAGCCCCTCTCCCATTTTCCTCTTAAAATACTGGTGATTAAACCTAGGATTTCGCACATGCTAGCCAAACTCTGTACCACTGAGCTACACTTCAAAACCTTTTTTCCCCCTTAATTTTGAGACAGGGTCTCTCCAAGTCACTCAGGCTGGCTTCAAACTTGTGGACTTCCTGTTTTAGCCTCAGTCTCCTGAGTAGCTGGGATTATAGGAGTTTACCACTGCCTGTATTCCCAGGATGGAAATGATCTTAATGTAGCTTATACTTATATATAAATAAGTGTTTTGAAGCAAACCCTCTTAGTTTGCTTTGAGTATCAGCAGTGGCAGTCGCATGGGTCTCCTTCATGAAGGGCCGACAAATTTCTCATATAAACTTGAAAGTTGCATCTTTGTGGCCCAGCTGGGGCAATTTAGTGTCTTAGCAAAATCTTGTCTCAAAATAAAACATACAAAGCCCCAACAGAGAGGGAAGATAGAATCAGAAAAATCCTTGGGAATAAAGTTCCTTGAGTGGAAGCGTGAGGAATAGAAATTGTCAGGAACAGTGAATTGTTCTTCTTTGACCACGTCAGTCACATGTTGGGAAACATGCTCAGCCCACAGGGACTGTGGAAGCAGTGGCCCCAGTCCCATCAGTGCTTAAAGCACCATTTGGGCATTTCGACTTCTCTGAATCAACAAACTAATAGTTTACATTTCCAGTAAGGTCTGGAAGAAATAACTATTGGAAATGTTCCTCATTGGCACTTTCCAGAAATCCTTGGTTTTCTGCATGGGCCCCAGCCCCAGCATTCTAATTCATTAGTCCAGCCTTCTCACAAGCACCCCAGGTGGCTTTGCTGCTGCTGACATCCGGAACACACATTGGCCAACATTGTCACGGGAGCCCTTGACTGAGCAGAGTGTAACTGAGCCAGGCTGTGTTGCCTCTCTGCAGCTTCCTCCCTCTGTGGTTCCAGTCACAGGGACCAGATCATCCTGAGATTAGGGATGTGCATGCTGGGACACAAGTCTGACTTGGAAGTCCAGCTCTATCACTTACTCTTCAGTGAGGAGCCCAGGGTCTGGAGGGTTCAGAGATACGAGCTGGAGAAGAAAGATGGCAGAAGAAACACCCTGCAGAGCCTGGTGGTTTCATCATGGGTTTCAAAAATCCTCCTCCCCCACTTGCCCTTTTAATTGATGCATAATCAAAGTGTCTTTCAGTTTTCCCCATTGAATTCCACCTCACCCAGCAGATACCCAACCATGACAGTGATCGTCAATGTGTGTTCCAGGTGTCAGCAGCAGCAAAGCCACCTGGAGGACTTTCTTTGTGAGAAGGCTGGAGTAATGAGTCAGAATGCTGGGGCTGGGGCCCATGCAGAAAACCAAGAATTTCTGGAAAGTGCCAATAAGGAACATTTCAAAGAGGACACAGCTGGCAGGGCATAGTAACTTGGGGGCCTACTCAGTCTTTCTTGCATGGAAGGATGATAAGCAGTAGTGATTTTGGAGCCAGGTGTGGTGGTACACACCTGTAATCTCAGCTAATTGGGAGACTGAGGTAGGAGGATGGCAAGTTTAAGGTCAGCGTGGGTGGCTCAGCAAGACCCTATTTCCAAAAAAATCAGCAAGCATGAGTGTGGTTCAGTGCACTCTTAAGTTCAATCCTAGTACTGCCAAAAGAGAAAAGAATAATTTTGGCTGCAATGTAGACACTCCAAAATAAAAGTGGCCTGAACAAGATAAAAGTCTTCTCTCACATAAAAAGAAGTCCAGGGTGGAAAACCTGTGTCCACCCAAAAACTGCATACAGATGTCTACGGCAGCTTTATTGATAATTGCCCAATCTTGGAAGCAATCAAGATGCTCTTTAGTAGGTGAATGGGTAAAGAAAATGTGGTACAGCTAAACAATGGCGTATTATTCAGTGCTAAAAAGAAATGAGCTATCAAGCCACAAACTTACCTGCAAGAAACTTTCATGCATGCTACTTACTAGGCGAAAGAAAAATCCTTCCCCATGAGGCAGTGAATCCCAAACCCTCCCAATCTGAGAAGTCTTCATACTGTATGATTTCAAGAATAGATATTCTCGAAAATGCAAAACTACATAGACAGTAACAATACCAATGATTTCTTTAGACCAACCTGCAGCACGCAGAGAGGGATGAATATGTGAGATAAAAGGAATTTTAGTTTGGTAAGATGTTCTAATGGTGAATACATGTCATTGTACATTTGTGAAAAACAATAGACTGTACACCTAATGTCAACACCTTTACGTACTATATCAGCATTGGCTCATTGGTTGTAACAGAAGAAGTACAATATTAGTGCTCCATGTTAATCATAGGGGAAATTTGTGGTTGGAGGGGTTATATGGGAACTCTGTACTCTCCATTCAATTTCCCTGTAAATCATTTTAGGCTAAAAAACAATAAAGTCTAAAATTCTTAAAAGTCCACAATAGGTTACCTTAGCTCCAGTCATTTATTTGAGACCCTAGAATCTGTAGTCTAGTTATCTTTGGTCCAAAAGGCATTGAAGATGACCCAGGTTTCATTAATTAACCTTTGTGGAAATTCTCTGCAACACTTGCATTTACGTTTCATTACCCACATGGCTCTAATAGCTTGCCAGAGAGGCTGAGTGTCCCCAAAAGGCTCATTATTAAAAGCTTGATTGCCAGCTTGCGGCACTATTGGAAAGTGGGGCTAAGGGGAAGGAAGTTAAGTCATGAGCCCTTGGAGGGGATATTGGGACACCGAGCTCCCCTATTTTTATTTATTTCTTTTCAGTACTGAGGATTAAATCCAGGGCCTTTCCACTGAGCTACATCCCCAGATATTTTCATTTTTTAAAAATAACCTTGAGACAAAGTCTTGCTCTTTGCCCAGGCTGGGCTCAAATTCGTGCTTTTCCTGCCGCAGCTTCCCAGAGTGCTGGGAACACAGGCATGCACCACCATGCCTAGCTTCCTTTCTTCATGTTTCCTGTCTGTCTTGAAGTGAGAAGCTTTGTTCTACCACACGTTTCTGCCATGACGTTCTGTTTTGGCACAGACCTGAAAGCAATGGAACAAAACAGCCACGGACTGAACTATCAGAAACAATTACTCAAATAAACCTTCCCTCCTTTTCAGATCATTTGTCTCAGGTATCTGTCAGGACGATGGGACACTGACCAACAGGCTGGGGAATGTGGCCTTTTCTGCGTGTGTGGCCACCCTCACGCTGTTGGGGTTCCATGATTAAAGAAGGATAAGGGAATGACTTTGGGCAGCCGTTAGCCAGCTTGGCCTCAGAAAGCCACCACTGTGACTTTGCAATTTCTCAGTGACACCACTTTTTCTAGCCCCGCCTGGAAGGAATTCTGACTGGTGGAGGTGTGTGCTGTTGCTCCATGGGGCCGGGGGCTGTGGAAGAACACTGCACTGCCACTGTCCCTTTATTCGAAGGCTCCTTGCTGACATCTTTCTTCTATCCTCATACTGAGACAGAAATGGGACTGACCCATGATGACCAGTGTGGCAACTTCACTGGTATTAGTGGCATAAATATGTCTTCTTCCAACAAGGGAAGCGCTTACCCGTGTGCCACACAATGTTTAAAGAGGAAGTGGCAGGATACGATCCACTTGTTTTCTGCCTGGGGGAATCAGAGCAAATTTGCTAATGGTGTCTCCAGGATAAAGAGCGGGCCACAGGATGCCGGGTCCTTTGGGCTGGCTGGAGACCTCCCCTGTGAATACCAAGGGAGTGAATAGCAGGGAGTGCCTACCAAGCCTTCTCAGTGTACGGCGGGGGACACACGGGCAGAGCTGATGCGATTTCTGTCTATGACACACATGGTGACCTTCTGGGGGCAGCAGATGCTTTGTTAATGTTTTTAGGTGACTATGCAGCACCAGAAGGCGGAGAAACTGGTGAGGCGATGACGGGAAGTAAGAAGGGAGGGACCCTGCTCAGAGCCTGCTTCTGATGTGGGTGTTACATCTTTCTTCCTGCAGCCTGTTAATGGGGCTGCACATTCCCCCTAAAAGCTTGAGTAGAGCCTGCAGGAGCAGCTGAAACATCAG
>RJWT010039352.1:0-12712 GCA_004365215.1 Cuniculus paca | reverse complement strand
TGAAGAATTTGGTTGCATTGTTTTTATAGCCTGGAGTTTTGTGGAGGCAGAATTAAAGAATAATAGAATAATGTACCTGGTAGAAGAAACTCATTTTTTCAAAGTACCCAGGCTCATGTATGTTAGTATAGCAAGGGAAATGACTAGATATAGCCAGTATGAAATTAGCACTGATTCACTATCCTTGCATCACCATTTTGGGTCAATTTGGTCTGCCATAAGAATTTGTGGCTTTTACCCTAAGGTTTAAAAAGAATTGAAGTAACACCAAAGGGTGAAATCAACGCAAGAATCTTTAGCAAAGGTGAAATTGCTGAATAAAAAAAAATTAAAAGTTTAAAGAAAATTCATCAGTTCTTTCAAAGTTAGCAGACAAAAACAAAAGCCAAACCAAAAAAATTTTACGTTTCAGTTTTTTTCTCTCTCATCATATACATTGAACTTTCCTATTATTTTCTGAGTCACATATTTCATAGATACGATGATGAGAATACACAAGAAAACTACTTGGAAAGTTGAAAAATTTTATTTTTGGAAACACTCAGATAATAATTGTTACAATACATGCTGTGTTACAGGTACTCCAGGAAGTGTTTATATCATATTACTATAACTTAGCACAGTAAGATAAAGGAAGAAAGACATTGGAAAATTAAATGGCATACAGAAAGCCACTCAACTAAGAAAGATATGGTGGGAGTAAAAACTAACCTTCCAAAATAATGATTTGAGTGTATTGGGAGATATCAATAAACTACAAGTATAGTGAAAGCAAATAAAAAGAGAGTACAATACATATAGCCAGGAGCTCAGGCGGTGGTGGTCAATGTGGATACCCTAGGAGAGTGACACTGAGGTGAGAGTACAATTTAGCCTTTTAAAAAAGGGTTAGGGAAAGGAAAGGGAAGATGATTTCAGGCAGGGGAAATGCATGCCCTCAGGCAAGGAGAAAAATGAGAGGTTAATGAGCTCCAAGAATTTAGAAAAAAGAGGTCTGCAGGGGTCAGCTCAGAGATCACCTTGTGAGACTGGTTAAGGGTTTGGAAGGTTATCAGAAGGGTAACTGAAAATCCAGGCAGAGTTTTACACAAAGAATCACATTTACATTATGAAAGATCTCTCCAGCAGCAGCCTTTACCAAAACAAAATATAAAACCATAGCCTGAGTCAGAGTATACTCAAGTTAACCAGGCAGGAGGGATGAGATTGGTAGAAGTTTGTGTATGTTCCTGGGAGGAGGAGGGGATGAATGTGGGATGGGAGGAAGTGAGCTACTGCTATAAATTGTATGTAAATTTATGTAAGTGTCAGTTTGTTTTCTAAGCATTGGGCAGAAATAACTAAGCGTTGTAATTTCTTTGATGGTGTAAGTAGAGAGTGGGAGATCAGAAGGTAGTTCAAGGTTGCTAGTTTGAGGTGGTGGTTATGATTCCAGCTAAGACAAGCCCCATCTCAGAGCAGTGGATCGTCCTGCTTTACACTGGATTAATGAGCTCTACTGCAGATGTCTCTGGTGTGCAGTCCATATGGCCATGACGATAAGCATTCTATCAGAGTTTGGAAAGGGGTAGTCGTATCGTATAGAGATGTGACCCACTCACTGCAAAACAAAACAAAACAAAACAACGGTGCAGCAGTTATGTGCCATGGAGTAGCTTGTGGCAGAGAAGCCAGGGTGAGTAGGAAAGAAACCAAGGCAGAGAAAATAAAGATCATTTCAGTACAATTTATATTAGTTACAATTTATAAGAGAAAGGAAAAGAAGAATTTCTATCTAGGTTGTCCTATCCAATTTGTAAAAAGTAGAAAGAGGAATTTTTGCCCATGCTTTGTCCAAAAACATGTGCCAAATAAGTGCCATACATATGTCTAAAACTTTACTTTTGCTGCATCCTCCAGGAAACTCAGAATTCAAAGGAGAAGCATAAGGATGGGGAAACTACAAATAGCACAGTGGAAACAGGACTTGCAGCAAATGTATTACAATAAAGGGAGTAGGGTATGGCAGTCTTCAGTGGGAAATATCACTTAACAGCATAGAAAAAATCATAAACAGTATTAAAAGAGTGTGTTACTTTTCTCTTGTTGCTAGGACAAAATACCTGACACCCAAATTAAGAAAGGAAAGGTTTTATTTAGCCTGCAGTTTGTAGAGATTTCAGTTTGTAATTAACTGGCTCTAAGGCAGGGTAGCACGGCAGAGGGGCAACAGTTCATGGCTGTGGAAGACGGCAAAAGCAACAGGAGCCAAAAGAGGAGGAGAGTGAGAGAGCAAGCCTTTTTCTCTTATATTGCATGCAGGCTACCCACCTCAGGGCGGGTGTAGCACTCACACCCACTCAGCACTGGACCATGAATCAGTCACAAACTCTAGATTCAGTTACCTCTGAAAAGCACCACCCCCTATGACTGCATGAGGCTTTGGGAAGACATCCAGACACAAACCATGACAAAGAGGGACAGAGACTAAAACACAAGTAAAAGACATAAAAATTCCCTCTAATGCCAGAGAGAAATAGGCACACACACACATACACACACACACACACACACACACACAGAGGGAGGGAGGGTATCTTTATTTTCCAGATCATAAGGTATCTCAAAGAAGTTATCTTCATATTGAATTTTTCTTCTTCCACTTTGATGCACCAAAACAACAACACAAAAAACTCTTGAGTATCACTCATTGAACAACTTATACTATGTGCAATTTGGCATTTAACCAAGTAAAGATTGCATATCTTGATGATGCAGTTGATATTATTTATTATTCCAATATTTATTCACACCTATATTTGAAACAAAGTTCATGATTATTTGAATAACTAAACCACTGCCACCTAACACATTTATTCATCAGAACTTACCCTTATACCAGACAGTATTCTAAACAACATAAAATTATTAACTTATTGAATGCTCATAAAAACTATGTGCTACATATGATTATCATATGAAGATAACTTTCTAATTCTGAAAAACTTTCAAATTATGGAACTTCTAAACAATTATTAATGGCAGAAAACACTCCTGATTGTCCAATCATACATATACCGTGGGGAAAAAAAGAAAGCAAACTAGTTGTAGAAGACACACTGTTAAATAAAAGAGGAAAAGAAGGAGAGAAAAAAAAATATTGAAGTTTAAATGTCCTTTTGACCATGTGTTTGTGATTACTTAAAATCCTCAAAATATATATAATAGTTTACATTAATTGACACATGAATTTTGTTAGTGGAATAATTCATATAAAAGCTGCCATTCTTATGTTGCACTATTTCTATTTTGATGTATTTTAATTAAAAATTAAAAACATAAATATATTACATCATATAGAGAGACAGACAGAGAGAGACAGAGACAGACAGAGATGAAGTCAGAGATAGATGGAGATGAAGAAGGATAGACAGAAAAAGAGGGGGGATAAAGAAATTTGCTTATTTTAACTTGAAATATGTGAGCTTTTACACATAGTATTTTAAAAACCTTTTAATGTTTTAACTGTAGATTCTCCTGAATGCCCTGCTTCTGTCTGAAAATTATTTAAAAACCCTAAAGGACAAAACTAGTAGTCTCAAAAGCTAAATAAATTAATACTGGTAAGATTTTAGTGTTGTTTAAACTTTTTCTAATGTACTTATAAGGGATATACAGTTTTTAACAGAGTTACTATGTTACCATTCAACACCTCAGAAAAGAAAGAAAACATTGCAATGTTTTAATGATTTTAAGAAACTTGTAATCAAAGCAGCTTGAAAGGTTAAAAGTAGAAATAGCAGGACCAAATTCATTTTGAGAAAAGTCACAATCTTTAATCAGGAACATTTATGTCCTGGGAATCTGTCATAATATTCAGCACTCTAATTTGTGTTCAGTAAATACTCAAAAGTACATAGTGGAATGGGGAAGTGGTGAATGTTTTTGCTGGCAACCATAAAATAAGCAGATCTCTGTTTATCATGCCAACAGAGAAACGTATGATTCTAAAATTGTCCTGAAGAGTTGAATTTTTGCTAAAACCCCCATTAAAATAGTCACTATTGTACTGGACCATTTAGGAAACTTAATTTTCTTGTGGTAGATAGTATCTTATTTCTACTTACATTTACCACTGCATTTTCATCTGGAATCTCTCCCAGAGGCCCACATGTAAAAGGCTTCATTTCCAGTTTGGTGCTACTGGGAGATGAGAGAACCTTTAAAAACTGGCACTTTCTGTGGGGACTGTTTCCTCACGTGTGCCCTCAGATGCACAGCGGGACCTTATTTTTCCTCTTGATTGCTCCTTTGGTCCTGTTATGACACCGGTGCATTTGCTATGTTCTGCTGCCATTGTGTGTGCTGTTTCACCCCAAGCCAAAAAGTGCTGAGGACCAACTAGTATAAACTACAAACTCCAAAAGTGTGGGAAAAAATAAAAAATAAAAAAAGCACTGTTTCCACCCCTTGAATTCACTTTCTCTGTTATTGTGTTACAGTAAAAGAAAGCTGACCATTTTGATCCTCCTCCTTTTCAAGGAAAACACTACATTTACTTAAAATTATTCTTCACCGACATGAGGTTTTTGGCACATTATGAAAATATTAAATATGATAATAGTGGTTACCATAGGACATATTGGTAAAAAGAACTCACAGTAGTTCTAGTTTTTAGATGTCAGTCTTTCTGAAAATTCTGGTATAACTTTTAAGATTTAAAAACAGAATTGGTATACCTGAAAAGCAGTGTGGGCATACTCCTTGATCATCATCTGGTCAGTTTTCATTGACACACAATATTCCCCACAGTATTTTAAGGGAGAATCAAATGGAATTTTGGATCCTTGATCACCATGATCATCATGAATGAGTGAGGCCATAGTCTAAGAAAAATGTGTTACTAGTACAATTAGAAAGCAAAAATAGACTATATTATGACAAAACATGCAAAAATGCAGATTGCTAGCATCATTTTAAAAACTGAGTGCTATTGTAAAATGAAAAATTGTGGAAAAGTATATATTGTATATATTAGGTATTACCAATTTTCATAAGTAATTAATACATTAAATGTGGTCACAGTTGCAATTTACTTATTTAGGAGACAAGTGTTTATCTGTTTAGAAGAATAAATGACACATAAAAATATTACTGAAGGTTTAATTAATAAAATGTGATTTTATTACTGGATTTAATCCCTAATCAGTTCTGTTTAGCTAGCTGACCGGACACTACCTATCTGCGCATAACTATATCTATTTCTATATCTCTGTGTTTGATTGCTGTTCCCTATAAAAGCCACAGTAAATTATTAATTCTATCTACTAAAAGGACAGAGGCTCAGTATTACAGATAAAGACACTTTCTTGATGCAAATGTGTCCCTGGGGAATCATTAAAATAAGACTCCAAGCCTCCTTATCGTTCCTTGCTCTTTGTAGGAGACAAACTTTCTGAATACACAAGACCCAGATATAAATCATGACTCTATAGTAGTATAAACACCAGGACAAATTAACCTCTCCCCCCGTTCTCTTTTCTTTCTCTATTCAATGAGGATAAAGGTACCACCTTAGTTATGAATTTGGGGTGTTATGATAGTTACCTATAAAGCATTGCGTACAGGTCCTGGTACCTGCTGTCATGAATGCTTTTGCATTCATCATCATCATTGTTGTCCACATTATCACAAAGACAAGAAAAAACCAGATTCAGTTTTTTAAAACAGCACTGATAACATATACATAATTTTATATACATTGTGTAAGGATTTTGGATTACAAAGATGAACAATCTTCAGTCTATAACTAAAGTACTAGTCAAATTTTCTGTATTAGTCAAATTTTCTGTTGCTGGGACAAAATACCCAACAATTCAATTTAAAGAAGGGGAGGTTTAATTATTTAACCTGGATTACGGTCTCAGAGGACATGTTATTCCATGGTTGGTTGGTTAGTTCCAAGGCTGAAGCCGCATCATGGCAGCAGTGAGGGGTGGAGCAAAGCTGCTCAGTTCATAGTAGCTGGGAAGTAGAGCAGATAACAGTGCCCAAGAGAAAGGGTCCAGGGATGAGACAAAGTACCAAATGTCATGCATCCATGACTCATTCAGGCTCACTCACAACAGGGCTTTTACTAATGCCCTAGGACAGTGGTGGTGAACCTGTGGCACACGTGCTGCGGCAGCTGTTTATTATCATTGAGAAACTCTTAGAAGATTCACCATCACTATCCTAGGCAACCCTCCTGCTAATCAATTTGACAATTCCCTTAATTATCATACTAATTTATTCATCTCACATGTTTAGATTCATGACTATATAGACCCTAAATGAATAAGATATAAATCATATCTATGTATTGGATATTTTGTCTTTTTAACATTTCTGGTTGAAGATTGGCTTGTTTGAAGATGAATCGTTTTTAATCTCAAGATGTGGCTATTTTCGATAAGGGTCTTAACATTTGAGAATTCATGTAACTTAAAAAAAGCTACCCATGAATCCAGATCTGTGGTCTCCAGATTGAAACTGATGATTTAAAACCTAATTTCCTTGGAGTAGTGGCTGATTTGTTGCTGAACAGAGTTAATGGGACATGGAGCAGCCAAAATCTGGTTAGTGGAAGCTCAGAAGAGGTTCTAAAGCTGATTTGACACTCACAGAGAAGCATGACCTTTAGTAAAGGTGCCTGACTAGCCTACTAGCATGGCTGCTTACAAATAGCCAAATACAGGGAAGGAAAATAATACTCTCTCTGTTTTCCAAGAGCTTAATGTCATTAACAGAACAAGCTTTATGCAAGGGGAAGGTGTGGAAGACAGAGCACTGACATCAGGTACAACACAGCATCTGTAGTACTAAATATCATTTACCAAAAACCGACTCAACAGACATTGTGTGTATTTTTTCACATAATACTTCAGATGCTCTGTAATGTTTTTATCACTAGGTTCGTTGTACATATAAGAAAACTGATGATCAGCAAGTTTAAATATCTTGTACAATGTCTTGGTAGAATATCATTGAAACAACTATGATTTTAGGCTCTCAGTGACTTTTAAGTGGTATATATTTTATAATACAGGCACATATGGTGTATCTAATTATGTTATCTTTCTTCACTGATAAAATGGACAATGCTAACAGTACAGTACAGTCAGCATGAAGTGTTCATGATAAACTAGAAGCTCGTAAAAATTTCCCTCCCACTTTGATCACAGGTGGGCAGTTACTGGTCATCTCCAGCTGCTTGTTCAATGAATAAGTTTTTCTACCTTGCTTAACAAACAGTATGAGTAACATATATTGCCGCCTAAGCTATACAGAGATTGTCACAGTATCTAACTCAATATATAAAGTGGAAGCATATTAAAAATAATATCTGTAGAGGATTCATTTCAGTGTGTTAGACTTTAGCTAAACATGTTCTTTCTGCATATGGTTAAAAAACAAACATGAACAACAAATTGCTGGACCAAGGATATAGCTCAGTGGCTCAGCACCTGCCTGGCAAGCATGACGTCCTGAGTTTGATTCCCGGTGGGAAAAAAAATTGCTAATTTTTAAAATGAATGACTTCCAATTAAAATATAGGATATTTTCCCTTCCCTTAAAATTATATTTAAGACCACACTGTGATATGTCAATACATGGTAACAATTAGCAAGTTTTTAGTAACAGCTATACTTGGCTACATTTGCCAAGTATCTATAAAAGGACCCCAAATACCCTCTTCTGTTTTTCATATTACCTGCCTGCAAATTTACATTCACAAATACTGTAGAAGTGTTCTGGATCTAAAAATATTAGGTCAATGTCTAGCCCATTATCTATACAAGTCATAACTATATATTTGTTGAATGAATGAGTAAACAAACAACAGCACTCCAAAGGGAGGCATAGTGGTTTTATAATTAACCTTTTTCTTAGAGTAAAGAAACATTTTAGCCATTGGCAACTGATCTAGGGAAATGACTATGAAGTGAAATTCTCAGCATGACAACTCTTGGAAATAATCAAAATGTTCAACCAACAGGTCACAGATCATCAACACCACAGTTGTCTATAAGAGATAAAATGTACTTAAACTTGACCTACTAACTAGGTATTTTCTGTGTCTAAGAGATTTTCACACATTCTCAGCATTAAATTAAGCTTACTCTTTGATAACCCTTTGGTAATCATTTGTAAATTGTGCAATAAGAAAATAATTCAACTACAAGAATAACATTACTTTTAGAAAAATATGTTGAGAAAAATTGGATAAGATCAAATGTTGAAGTGTGAATTAAGGAAGAGCTATGTTTAAATGTTTCTGCAAATGATTACAAATTTGACTGCTGCCCGATTATCCAATGACTTAGAAATTAGTTCTCCTCGCTCTAAAAATAAAGATGACACTTAAGTTTTTATATAATACAACCACAAGAAAATGGTCAGTCACTATTACCTAGCACTTCATAAAATCACCAATAAAATGTGGTGTTTTTCCTTTCCTGTTCTGTCTTTGTCTTGTCTACAATTTCATGTCGCTGTTGTTTATCTGACTCAGTTGTTTTTCTGACTTAGTGGTTTTTTTTTAGTCATTTTATTAAATAACCACATTCTGAACCTCTGTAATTACAAATTTGTAAATAAGAGTAAAAAATTGAATTTTTCTTATGTTTTCATTATATATTCAACTTAAATATCAACATGCTAAAACAACAGCTTTTGAAAATTCACCAGAAAATATTACATCTAAATCTATAAATTTTACATTACCTGATATTTTCTCTTTTCAATAAAATGTGTTGTAAAAGACTGTTTGCTATGTTATTGGAAAAGGAATTTTTATGATTTCAGAATCTGTGTCTCTCACTATGTAATCAAGCTTGCTTGTGCAGTGTACGCATATCTGGGTATCTATGTGTACACATACAAACTCACATCAAAATCATAAATCGTCAAAAAAAAAAGTTCCAGGCATTTAAATAAGAGCCACAAAGCCAGTATCTGAGCGTCACTGCAAGATACGATTGCACACTCCTTATCTTACTACGCTGACCTTATGTTCTTTTGTGCCAACTGTACAAGTTTCAGCTGTGAATTTAAACCCAATCTCATTTGAAGTTTCCATTATACTCAGCACGATCCTCATTTTTCACTGCTTTGCCCTCATCAGGGCCATGGTCCAGTCCAGGGCACTGCCACTGATACACCAGGAGCTGCAGTTGCACTTGTAACTAAGCATACTTTCCTCCCACTGCACAAGTATCACTATAAATGAGAGCAAACAGAGTTGTGTCCTTTGAAGAACATGGATAACCTAAAATGACAATAACAGCATGACTATGAGCCATGTTAAATAGAAATGCTGTATAACTGGCTCACCTCTGCCCCTCAAGCAGTAACCAATAATTGTATTAATAGTTCCCTGTACATTAGCACACCCCTGGAAAGGGCTTTTAGCTGGAGATGAAGGTATCACGAGAGACAGAGAAACCCACATCCTGGAGCTCACTGGATACAGCTAACCTGCAAATGCATGTCAGCTCTCTCATCATTGTCAACACATGTAATCTACTTGTTTTTATGTGTAGTTTTTTTTTAAAGATGTGTCTTTCAACATTTCTTGAATCAAAAGTGTTTAAAGGGCATTTTACTAAATAACCACATTGTAAATGAGAAGATTGAAACTCTACTTAAGGTCAGCCTGCATCCTTCTTCCTCTTCTTCTACAGCTGTTGCCCAAGGAATCAGAACTCTTACAGGCTCCCTCAGAAACCCCAAACCAAAAGTTCTGCCACAATTCTGCCCTGTCTTGCCTGTTTTTTTTATCTTTACCTAAAGCAGCAAGCACAACTGTCCTGTTGCCTACTTGTCCTGCGACGTAGAATTCTTCCATTCACTTCTGCAACATATATTAACTGCCTGCTGTGTGGCATTGTTCTGTGTGCCACATTCCCACGGGGAGATACAGGAAAAGTGTCACAAAAAGCAAAATTTGCTGTCAAGTAATTCTGAGTGTTAGGAAGAATACTCTCAGAGAGGACGGAACGCAGCATGCTGTGGAGAGTGATCACACATGAAGCCGTCAGGTTAGGCCTGATATCTAAGCAGAGACTTGAAATAAACAAGAAGGAATACAGTCACAGAGCTTCTTGAGACAGAGCCCAGGACAATGAGAGTCTAAACATGAGAGTCTTTCAAGATACAGGTGAACTTACTAAGTATTTGACTTTTCAAACAATGACATAGAAACCTTAGTCGAGGAAAAGATTTCGGAATGAGTGGTGCATTTATTTTTATTGTTGCATTGATTTTCTAATGAACAGTATTTTCAGTTTTATAAGAATTACCATCAAAGCTTCTCAGCGTTCTTCCCTTGTGTAAGAGCATTCATAACACTAGCATTTTGTACTTATCTATTGATGTCCTTTGTTTTGTTTTGTTTTGTTTTGTTTTGTTTTGTTTTGTTTTGTTTTTCTGGAATGAGGGCCCACTACTTTCACTGTATGTTCAAAAAGCATAGCACTATTTGTAAAGGGGACAAATACCGTTTTCTGAATACAAGCCATATAGGAGTCAGAGACCTGGATATGAATTCCAATAGTGGTATTCATCATCTATGTGACTCTAGGCAGGTTGCTTGTGTCACTTGACTTTCTCTGTTCGCTTGTTAAAGGAAGTGATCATCTCAACAGATTGCTGGAAGAATTTCATGGGGTCAGTTACACAAAGTATCTGAGACCTGTTTGGCATTCCACAGGAGCAAAAGTGATCATACATGGTTAGTATTTCCCCTGCTTTGTTCCATATCATTTTATAGCAGGGCTGCTCTCTGCGTATTATTACTCCCATTTTACCCAGGAGAAAATGGAAGTTGTGAAAAGTTAGGTGATTTCTTCAGATTTTCAGATCTTAGAGGTAAAGAGCCAAACTTCAAATCTAGGAACTTTAAAACCATATATACTTGTCATTTTTTGTTTCTTTTTTAAGATTTACTGAGTCATGACAGGGCTCAGATAAATATTTTCCATTCTTTTCTCACCTGTCTGTCATACTTAATAACTCCCTAATACCTAGATATGGTTTTTGCTTTGTTTTAAAGTGATTCTGTTATCAGTCTCTTCATTTCCATTCTCACTGCTAACATCACAATTCCGATAATTATCACTGTGTAATAGAAACACGATAGCATTGAAATCAGTTCTTTAGTTTTTGCTTCCTCTTTTCTCCCTAAATTATTATCCATAAATCACTGTGAAAGCAACACTCACAGGCTTAAAACAAATAGAACAATGGTAATATATATAATAATGGGTTTGGTCAAGGGTTGCCCACATGTCTGAGAATGGTTCCATAAAATTGTACTAGAGCTGAGATAATCTTCTCAACTAGTGAAGTTCTGGTCCTCCTAATGACATGGTACAATGCATACTCCTATGTTCGTAATGATGCTGCTATAAGGAAACATACTTCACTTCCACTTGTTTGAGCAAATATATGGCACATTCAATTACATATAATGCATATTTGATAATGATAATAAAGGACTATTGTCAGTGTATTTACTATGCTATACTTTTTATTGTTATTTCCGAGCATATTCCTCTTACCTAAAAAAATAATGTTAAATGTAAACTAGACTCAAGCAGGACCTACAGGAGATATTCTAGAAGAAGACATTCTTATCATAGGAGATAACAAAGGTACAAGAGAGTGACATTGACAATCCGATGTAGGTGTACGCTAGTGTGTATGTGTCTGTGTGTGTGTGTGTGTGTGTCTGTGTGTGCATTTACATCATAATTCCATCTGCAATCTTTAAAAAGCAAAAAAGTAAAAATGGAAAATACAGAATAAGGTTGTAGAAAAAGAAAATATATTTGCATAACTTAAGCAATGAGTTTGAACTGTAAGTGTTATGATTAAAATAAAAAAATTTTGAAGTAGCTGGGCATGGTGGTGCATGTCTGTAATCCCAGCAATCAGAAGGCAGAGGAAGGAGGATCACCTTGAATTTGAGACCAGGCTCTGGTACATAGTGAGCTCAAGGTCCGTGTAAACTACATAGTGAGACCCTGTTTCAAAATACAAACAAGGAGGGGCGGCGTGGCTGGAAGACAGTAAGTCCACACTCTGAGCCCCTGTTACATCCCTGATGACAATGACAGTAAGTTTGAGATTCCGGCCTCCTCCATTGCATTCTCAAGGACGGGCCGGCTGAACGAGTGTAAGATTGAAGGGAACCCCAAGACCCAGAACAACAGCCCGACCCAAGGATGCACATACCCCTGGAGGGCAAAGTAATCAGCAAGGCCAATAACATGAAAGCATCTGTAGCAGCAGTGAAGAGACAGCAGTTGCGCTCTGGAGAACTCCCCCAACAGAAAACCAGTCCCAGCCCCCACATGCAGAGGCCAAGATCAGCTCATACCCAGCATATCCCTGCGATGTAATATGGACATTATCACAGAACTGCAAACCGCAGGAGAAGGTAGGTACTTGGAATAGCTATAAAGAACCAACTACATCTGGAGGACACCCCTGAGGAATGGACATCTCCTTTTCTCTTTGAGAGAGGCCTTAATGCTCTTGGTAGAGCTAGATATCATGGGAGGTTGGTGGTTATCAACATAGAAGACAAAATAAAAGAAAAAAGAGAAGGTGGGGAATGGCAAGATGCAGAGGTGGAGTGTAGCCCTAGACTCCCAGCCCACCCAGGACAGGCCTGGAACCAACAAGA
>RJWT010039351.1:0-12689 GCA_004365215.1 Cuniculus paca | reverse complement strand
TTTTTTATTTACATGTTTATTATTATCTGTAGGTCAAAAAGCCATTATGTATTTACCCAGGTCTTGCTGTTTTTAGTGTTCTTTGTTACTTTCTTATGGCTCAAATTGTTATCTGGTGCTAATTTTCTATGCTGGTCTTTTCCTATCTCTCATATATTGGATGTACCAGTGATGACTGCTTTCAACAGCTGAATGTCTGAAAAAAATTTTGGCCAGGAATATATCTCAGCAAATGCAGCACCTGCCTGGGAAGCATGAGGTCCTGAGTTTGATTCCTGGCACCAAAAAGAAAAAAAAAAAAAAAGGTTTTATTTCGCCTCAATATTTGCAAGGCATTTTTATTGAATGTGGAATTCTTTCATAACATCTTTTTTCCTTCAGTTTCTTAAAATTATTATTTTACTGCCTTCTTTCTTATATTGTTTTAGGTAAAATCTTGGCTACTACATTTATTATTCATCATTTGTAATGTGATTTGAACAAATTGATTATATTGTGTCTTGGTGTAATTATCTTTATGTGTCTTGTGCTTGGAGTTCATTAGGCTTCTTTGATATGTATGACTATAGATTTTATTGTTTGGCAACTTTTTGGCTGTTATATTTTCAAGTATTTTCCCTAGCTCTTTCCTTCCAGAACTCCGTTTACATGTCTATTGAGATTGACTAATGTTTTTTCCATTGTATTTTTGTTTTTTCTTCCCATGTCTAATTTAGGAATGTTTTTATTAGTGTATTGGTGCATTCACTATTTCTTCTTCTGAAGTATTTAACCTATTGTTTATATATGCATATAAATGGATATATATTTTATGTTAATAATGTATATAAATGTATACATTTGCATTATGGTGTATATACTTAGAAGATATGTATTAGTAAATACTGAGATTTCAGACCTATCAGCTTGATTTGGGTAGTTTTTTTTTTTATATCTTCCAAGTCTCTACTTAAAAATTTATACATAAAAATGAAATTATAATAAATTTTAAAAGTATTTATGTGTTCATTCTAAAATTCTAACATTTTTATAATCTCTGCATTGATTGTTATATATTAAATTTCTCTTTATCATGGTTTTATATTTCTGCAGTACTCAGGATAGAAGCCAGGCACACCATACCAGCAAACTATATCTCAGCCCTTTTTATGTTTATTTTGAAACATGATTTCACTAAATTTCCTAGGCTGACCTGGAATTTGTGATCCTCTTGACTCACTCTTCTAATTAGCTGGATTACAGGCATGCATCATAGCACCTGTACTTTATCCCCTTTTATATATTGAACCTGGGTACTAAAAACTTGGTAGCTTGTAAATAATAGAAATTTACTTTTCATAGCTCTAGAGGTTGAGAAATTTTTTATCTAAGTGCCAGCAGATTTGGCATCTGGAGAGGGTCCATAGTCTATTAAACAGTACATTCTCACTATGTTCTCACAGGGTGTAAAGTGGCAAGGTAAGTGAAGTAGACTTCATTTGAAAGACCATTCCATTCATGATGGTACCACCTTATAGCATCATAACTTTAGGGATTAAATTTTCAACATGTGAATTTAAGGAGGACACAATTGTTCAGAATGTAGTATCTGATGATCTTTGATTAGAAGTCACATACCAAGCATTTTACCTTCTGAAGTTCCAGATGTTTTTGTCTTTTATGAGTATACTTGGTTTTGGCATTTAGTTACTTAGAAGCAATTAAATCTTTTTGGGGTCTTGCTTTTGTATTTTGTTAAGTAGCATCTGCTTGACAGGACTTAATGCAGGGATAATTATTTTGCAGTATCAAGGCAATGTTTGGCATTTTACACCCAATGCTTCATGAATTATATTCCTAGCCCTATGTGAGTACTGAACATATTATCTTTAATTCTTTTTGTTGGTTGTTTCCTAATCTTAACAGTTTTCTATTGAAGGTCAGTATGTTAAGTTGATCGGTACTCATCTGAATACCCAAATCCATGTCTTCTATTGATCCCTAGACTTCTTGCACTATGTAGCACTCCCCTTACTGGTAGTCTGTGTCATAGATTGCAGTTATTTTGCCTCCTCGACTTTCAACCATTTCTCTTCAACCCAGGGAATCCGTTAGGCTCCACTCTGAGTCCTCCTGTCTTATGATATCACCCAGGAACTCTCTTCAGGCAGCAACATGAAATAATCACAGGTCATCTAATTTCTTGGCATGATTTCCACAGTCTTGAAAATCATTGCTCCATTCATTTTATCCATTTTAGTCCTGTGAAATAGGAAGGTAAATCCAGTCTTGTTATTCTGTGTTATTTGATAGTATAAGCATGTTTTTATTTTTATTATTTTTTCAATGTAGAGTTTGGCGGATGAAGTGTTTGTCTAGAAAGTTGCAAGAACAAGGGTGAAAAGAGCTAGTAGGATGGAAGGCTGGGGCAGGAATGTCTCAATTGCCAGGATTCTACACATGAGGGAAAGGAAAAAGAAGGAAAAATAAATATAAAACCGAGAAAAGGAACATCCCTTAGTTTGATTCATAAGAAAATGTTCAAGCCAAGAAATTAAATTTAATTCATTTTTATAATAGTTTTATTTTTAATATCCTACCACACATAAACTGGACTGCTGACTTTATGCAGAGTATAAATACTGCTATGCACTTTCAAAAATCTATGCTTTTCCATGGCTTTTTGTTATATTTGGAGTATGAGCCTACCTTGACTTTGCCAAACTCTTTATAGTCTTTATATTTAGCGGAAGAGTTATTTTCCTCTGTGATGACTTTCATCTACGTCTACTGGCTAAAATCATTTCTATCCTTTCTATGTTTCATTAGTTATTTTTGTATACACCAAATTCACCTCACTCTATATGCCTATCACCTACCTGTTCACAACAGACTAACAGCACGTGAATTCAGTAACCACATCTCAAAATGACTTTTGACAGAGCTTCACAGTACTTCTATAAAGTACTGTATCTCTATTATTCCACTGCATATTGAAATAGTGTTCATCTAATAACCTTCTTTCTTGTTCCTCATCTTTTCTTTTTAATCCTTTGAAATGCCAGAATGATCATTTGGTATAGTCTTATAAGGCTATTTAGGTAATCAATCACCTTTACCAATTTGGCATTACCCATGCCATACGTTTTAGTTCATGGCTCCAAATCAGCTGTTCAAGAGAACTTCTCATCCCTGTCCTAGAAATCAAAATTTCACAATTATTACCAGGAATGTGTATTTTTAAATACCCACCAGGGTAAGTCTAGTTATTGATACGTGTCTGAATTTTATTCATAGTTGCTTGTGTTAAAATATGGGATTGCTTTCTGGGACTGAAACATTCTGGAAAAGTTTGCTCCTAAATCAGATTTGGAGATTCATAACAGAAACAAAATGGCATAAGGACAAAAGGCTTGGGTGGACATGTAAGGATTAATATGGACACATATATTCTATTTCTTATCTAGAGCATGGAAGATACTAAATATGTATGTATTTTTGAAGGAAAGAAACAATTAAATGGTAGTTACCTTTGTTTGAATACATGAGTCTATTAAGAATTAAGAATGAATTACAGATCATGCTGCTCACCCCCCCCCCATTTTTGGTTCTTTTGCTGTTTTCTAGGTATCACATCCCATAATTTCCTTGTAATAAAATGTGACTGCTCAGGACATGTTCACAGAGTTGGCATATTCATTTGCATGCTGCTGACACTTCAGCCCAGGGCGTTCTTTCCTTCTTCCTGGTTCTCCTGCCTGCCTCCCTCCCCCTCCCCAGTGGAGCCCTGATGAGATGTGACAACAGAAAACACAAGAGCATTTCCTGGAGATTTACCAAGGTCCAGAAGGAAAGCTCGAAGGAAAAAGAACAATAGAAAAGGAGAATTGTGGAGGGAAGAAAGTTTCTAAGCCTATCATTTGCAAATGTCAGCTCCATTCTCCAGGAGCTCCAGAGACTGTTAAGCAAACCTGTTTCTAATGAATACAACAAGAGCCATTTGAATCCTCTAGACTTGAGCCAGTCACATTTAACAGATCACCCAGTCTATCTTCCGTTATCCTCAGAGGCAGCCTAGGCCTCACAGCATCTTTTCAATTTCAGCTTCAAATGGTCCAAGCTGTGTGCTGTCTTGGGCTTCAGTAGGATTCAATGGGAAAACAATGTCAGAGGGTTAACATATTTTCCCTATTATACTATATAATTGCTATGTATTTTGCCCATTTCGTTTTCGTAGCACTTTGGGTTTTAGCAGCCAATTAGTCTTCATTATTTGTCAACAGAAGGAAGGAAGCAGCACAGAAACGTGTAGACAGCAGACCTGGGTTTTCTTCTTTACTGCAGCATTCATCGCTTGCTTTCCTTTGAGCAAGGCACAACTTCTCCAAACCTCAGACTGGAGATCTAAAAAAAGAAAAAGTTTTTTCTTATCCACAATGTTTACTTAAAGAATGAAAGAAAAGGATGTATTTTAAAATGTAATAAAGTATATGAAAGTCATACAAAATAAAACCTTATGAAAATATGAGTTAGTATAATTATTGGGCATAATGGTCTCCAAATACGTGAGTTTGACTTCTTACCTCATTAAGTTCTCTGTTGAATTGCATTCTATAAATCAGAATATTCTATTTGTCAACAGTACTTCGTTGAACATGCTCATCATTCATTTAGTTGGCTGCTTCAATTCACAAATCACTCTTGGCATTCTAAATTCTCTCCTCTTTACCACTATATATCTGATCCTGAGGGATCCATTGAGCAAGAATATTACACAGAGCACAGTGCTAATAAGATTCTCCATCACCTTTGTTCAAAGATGCTACTTCTGCAGAACCACTTTATGTACACATTATCTTATGCAACTTCTACTCTCACTATTATGTTCCCCAAATATGAAAATTCTAATCACTTCCAAGAACCAAACTATTTGTAAAGAAAGGATGGCTTTATCTATTGGATAAGGTACTAACAGTGAATAGGGAGGGGTTTACCTTCTAAAATTTATGAAATTATTTACATATATTAGTGAAAATTCACATACTCTTTTCTAAACAAGTATTAGGAGAATGGCATACCACGGATACTACATTCTCCTGCTGGCAAACAGATGTTCAGTAAGCACAACACCATGTGGAATTTCTTTAAGAATTATGTGACTTTCTATAGTCCTGTTGGCTGAATGCTGTTTATAAGAATCTGATGATAATGTTCTTTTTAATAACTTATGAACTACAAGAGAAAAATCAGTAAAGATTAAGGAAAAGAAGAGGAAGAGGAAAAAAGAAAAGTGAAAAGATAAAAAAATGAAGAAGAAAAGCTGTAAAATACAAGAAAAAATTTGAGGCTTGCAAGTAGCATATTGATATTGGTTAAGAAGGGTATTTATGATAAAAATAGATTGACAGCATTTTTTTTAAATGTTGCATTCTGAACTCCAACTGGTGGTACCTCAAATTGTGAATAATGGGAAAATAACAAAGATTTCAAATTCAAGAGTATATGATGGAGGATGCAGAGAAAAAGAGAAGTACCTCATAAAATCAATACAAAATTGTCATTAAGCATGAATTACACTGCTGCTTTACCCTAAAAAGAAACTTCTGAATTTTGAAGTATTTTCTGTATTTCAATTTATCTAATGATGAATGTCAATAGAGTCACATTCAGTATTTTCCCTGAGAAATGGTTGGCACTCCATCAAATTGTAGTGATTATTTTATAAAGTAAATGGATGCAACTAAAGACCATACTTATACGTGAAATAAATCAGACTTGCATGTGTAAATATCATATTATTTCCCTAATGTAAGAACTGAAAGAGTAAGTAAGATCCAAAAGGTACAATAGGTATTGTGAAAGGGAAAGAAACTGCTCAAAAGGAAAGAACAACTGGGATGGGGGAAAGGAGAAAAGAAGGAAGGGGGAAAAAAAATATATATATATATACATATACAAGAGGGAGCTAAGATAATTGTACTACTCATGCTGTTAGTTCACTGAAAGGAACAGTAAATTCTTATACTTGATCAATTTTTCATGCCTATATGTGGTAATCCGAGAAACTATTTTGAAGACAACAGTATGCAATATAATAACCATCATTAATTTCCTATCATCTTGTTTTGAAATTCTATACCCTTTTTTATTCTCTTTTAAATAAAAAAATTATAATGCTTAACTTTTATGTAAGGTTAGCATGTTGAATCTAGAAGAAAACTTTATGAACACTCTATAGATCAAACACAACACCTCTGAGAACTGTCAGCTTGAAATCCCTGTTTTGCACCTTGGAGTTTAACATTTGGTTCTGTGAGATTCTCATTTTATTTTTTATTGTACTGAACATTGTTCTTCTCTTGTTGACTAAACATTATACAAGAAGTGTCATTTCATTATTGGTTAGTTTCTTCCACAGCCAATACTGAGACTGATAAATATTAAAGGATTAATTGACTGCTATATGATAACACAAGTTATGTAGATCAAAACACAAAAGGGAAATATTTGCATATGTTACATAGGGAAAATATCAGCAGGGAAAGTCTTTCGTATCAAAAATAACAGAAGTGTAGGAGTGAGACAACTTACTGTTTTACAGAAAATGTGCTAAAACAAAATCTGGTGAAAGAAACAACTTGAGCAATAACGCTGCCATGATATTGGAAAAAAAAAACTTTATATTACTGGAAATAGGATGGGCGAGGGAGAGAGAACAAGGAGGTGGAAAGGGCAAATTTACAGAAAAGACAATAAGGATGACAAAGTAGGGATTAAAAAGAAAAAAAAACTAATATTTGAGAGGCGACTCCAGAGCATTTTATAGACTCATGCAAGCAAAGTGGGTGTGGCTGAGGATGTTTGCCTCATAATGGCCTGAAAAGTTGAATTTCTCATGTCTCCCCAAATCCCTATTCCATGACTTCAGGCTAACAGTTTGAAATCAGTTGTGGTGAAAAGATTTACACCACAGAAATTGGCAGATTCTACAAAAAAGAACTTCTTTCATTTCTATCTTTAAACTTCTTCCCAGTAGGTTGATAAACATATACCAGCTCATCACTGTGTGTTATAGAAACTCATGACTTTTCTGCTGTGCAGAAATAGCAGCTGTAAATTTAGCAGTGTTGATAGTTAGCAGGCAATAAAAACGCAGCCTGCATTTCCTATAGCCCTGCCCTAGAAGGTCAGTCCTGTCCCAATTGCTCCCTGACCACATACTTGCTAAACTTCCTTTGCTATGCAACAGTACCCTACGAGGCTGTGGCAGCAACAGCTGAAACGGACCTGGATTGTTTAGACTTGAGGCTTGTTGGAAGTCAATTATCAGACCCATCCCCACCTATCCAGCCGCAATCTATTACTGCTCAAGCCTCAGGGTAATAAAAGCAGAGACTGACAGTCCCACACCAAAAGAATTAGCTCATTTTAGAAACTTCTGCTGGCCTATGAAATAATGTCCCCTCATTCAGCTGAAATCAATGTGGCTATGGCTCATTAAACAAAACCCCATATAAGAAAAGGTAAATTTGGTAACAAGTATTTATTTTAACAAAGAATTCACCATAGGATGATGTTAAATAACTAGCTTCCCAAGTGCACTTACATAAAATCTTTGTAAGAGCACAGCCATTATAGAAAGTGAGCTAATATTTAAGCTCAATGTACAATGACTCTTTGGGGGAAAGAGTGGTTAACTACTGAGAATAATTGTGAGCCTGCTTTAAAATTTAGAGAGTCACTGGTTTCCATGCCTCCACTATAATAATTTCTTCATCCTGTGCTATAGCTGGATCATCAGAAAGATGCACATTAAATGGAAGACAGTGTCTTCAAGGGATGTAAGGGATTATAAAAATGCACATAAGGCAAATTCCATTACTGTGTCAAAATAATGGTATATTATTTATATATCAATTGAATAGTCACTGAACCCATTTGCAAAATCTCTCAGCAAGCTTTTCATTTCCAGAAAATATTGAAACTGGAATTCTATCCATGTAAAGATATTAAAAAGTCAAAATGTTGTAACAATAGAGATATGAATAGTTTTTAATTGATTAGTTTTGTCTTGCTGCTCACGAAATTCACTTAAGCACATTAAGTCTCACATCATTGTGAAATTTAGCCAGGTACTATTAAATAACTGAATTTTTTCCCTAATGTAAAAAATAAACAAATAAACCAACATGATGTAGTATGAGGAGACAGGAAATAAAGAGGAGGGAAAATTTAAAAAGGGAGGAATTATTCTATAGCAAACTGTAGTAATCAGTGTTATCCAGTTTTCTTAAATCATTCACAAAAGAAAGAGAAAGACAGAAAGACACATCAGGACATTAGTGTGTTTTTCAAATGTGGAAACTAATTCAGATATACGAGATAGTTTGTCCAAACTCACAGCAATGATTTTTCAATGAAAAAAGATAGAATTTTGATTCTATTTGACTGTTTGATCCTATTTGACTCAAAATTCCTTGTGCTGCATAGATATTGTTGAAATTCCCACAATAGTGACACCTTCATTTTACAAAATGCATGCAATGGTAGAGACATTTAAAAATTTAATAAAAACACAAGTGAAGCATTCATAATAAAGATATTCATGATTTTTATAGCATTGATGCCTTTCAATCTCTTCAGTATATACATTTCAGTTTTATGATATTCTTTTCCTCCTTATTACAGAAAGAGCATATTGGTTATAGAAAAATCAAAAATGTATAGAGAATGTAAAAACCATCTGTTATTTGCTGCTGTTTCCAGTTCTGACCCACAGTAGGTCATTAATAAATGTTCTATTTCCCACTTACTATTTCTAAAATTGGAATTATATATGTATAGAATTTTGCATCTATTTAATAGATGATGAGTATGCTTTGTAATAGGCCACACGGTTTTCTGTCATATGAACTTATTCTAATTTATGTAACTATTTCTTTTTTGTTATAAATTTATATTATTTTCAGTTGCTCGTTACTTTAAATAATGCCACAATGAATATAGTAAATCATTAGTCTCTAATCTCATTTCAAATCAGTCTCTTAGGAGAAATTTCTCCAACTGAATCACTAGACAAAGCAAAAAAAAATGTTAAAGGTTTTTGATACATATGGGCCAAACTGCTTTCCAAAGTGATTGTATCAATTTATAAACCCACCTGCAGAGCCCAAGACTGATATTAGTTATAAAAAGGTTTTTATGCTGATCAAAATATGTTCACTCTTGTTATTATTTCTAGGAACTCTGCCTTTTTTCGGTAGCACTTAACAAAATCTGTAAGTTCTTTTGCTTATTTGTTTAATGCAGACCTCTATATTAACTGCAACGTTGGTAAAAACAGGCAAGAAGCATTTTTAAAATTTTTTCACCATTAAACACCTCTTCCCTACAGAGAAAATTGTTTCTATGCTGAAATTGGTTCTTTGGTGAGTTACTTTTGTTGAGAATTTCAATGCCACAAATATTCCAACAAAATAACTCCGAAATGATTTTTTTAATGGTCAGTCATTTTTTTTTAGAAGATCGTACTAATAAAGAAAAAGTGTCTGTAGTGTTCAGCATGTGGTCTGGCCCAGGCTCAGGAGCAGAAATGGTGACGTCACAGCAGCTCAGCCCAAGGTAAGCAGATTGTAGTGGGCTCCCCAGTTGTTCTGCTGGTGGAGAAGATGGCAGGACCAGGGGTTGTGGCGTGCTGTCATCTAATCTACAAGAGTATTGTCATATTTGCACTAGGTGTTTATAAATCTAACTCCTGCCAAGCAGTCTTTTTGGTCTCTGGGAAACCCACTTATTCAGTCACTTGAAAAAAAATAACACTCTCAAATTATTAAAGAATAGAGGAGAGACTATAGTCGTGTGACTTTGGGTTTTCTGGTTCCTGGCAGGTGGGAGAAGTAGACTTTTACTCCTGTGGCCACTTTGACTCAGAAATAGGCAAAACATCATACCACTTTAGGCACTGGCGTTTTCAGGAGAAATCTCTCCAGGTTTCACTAATCTTGTAGGAAGTTTTCTTCAGTCAGAATTAAATGGCTTAAGCCAATTCTCCCTGCCCTTACCATGACTTATGCAAAGCTCGATTCATGCAAAATTCTCATAAATCCTGTGCCCCACAAAAGGGCCACATGCAGCAGATCTCACCTTCGCTTCCAGCAATGTGGCAAAGATGTATCTTCTCACAGCACCATGCCTGAGTGGGGATGAGATGTTGCCCTTTGTAATGCTGTGGGAAACCTCATCCCCTCTTGAGTAAGGAGACAGGAAGACTCTGCTGCTTTATCTACTGCATTCCTCAAGAATCTCATATTTTCCCTTCACATCTCTTTGGGGGATATAAATAAGTGACAATTATTTTGACTAGGGACAATGAAGAAGCCAACATTGCCAGGTACCTAAAAGTCACCAAATGCACCCTCAAATTTTGAGGTGAAAGGGGTAGGGCTGGGAGGAAAGCTAAGGAACAGGGTAAAGATTTGTTGTAATCCACTTAGAAGACTATGGTGACTGGATGTGAGGAAGTGAGTGTCCAGGGTCAAATGCTGCAGAAAATTTAAAGAGTCTGCTGACTAAGAAAAGGGCATTTGATAGAAAAATTAGAAAAACAGTTTTGCCCTTTGAAAGAACTGTTCACTAAAGAGCAGAGGTCATACTCTCTCCCAGTTGAGACCTGACATAAATTTTGGGCACAGTGTATAAGCAGAGTTGCCTACAATTACTTTAGGCAACTTATTTCAAGCTTTTTTTTTCTCCAAAGGCACATCCCTAGGGCACAATTCTGGCTTTCTCCTGTCCAGCACCCAGCATTCCCTGGCCCATTTATTGACCTGTATAAGCATGTAGGTCTCTTCTCCATCTCTAGCACAATCTTCTGACCTTTACATTTGTTTCTGTAATGTCTTCAGTTAGTCTCTACATGGTCTACCATCACTACCTTCATCATCCGTGTTGCTTTTATGTGTTCGTTTACATTGATTTTCTTTTAAAATCCATATTTTTATTTCCTAAAATAGAGTCAAGACATAAACATGTGAGAGATAACTGTGTCTTATGTGCTGTGTTCATACCAAATTGTTCTGCCTAATTTTAACCACCTTCCCCCATTTCCTACAAGGCAAAGTCAACAGTCTGAACATACCACACAACTCCATTATGTTATTACTGGTTATATCATAATTGGAGCTTTATGCATCAAAGGTTTGCACATACACAGATGGAAAGCAAACTTTTAGAATTCCCCTAGTAACCATGCTGTAAGCTTCATTGTTCAATACAAAAATATTAAATGTTAATTTCATACCAGACCTAGACATGTAGGAACTGCCTTTAAAGAGTTTGTACCATGTACCCTGTATTATTTCTGTATTGCTGCTCTAACAAATTGCGACAAACTTGCTCTCTTAAAATAACACAAATGTACTGGCTCACAATTCTGGAGATTAGAAGTTTGTAAATAATCTCAGCAGGCTAAAATCAAGGTGTGGGCAGGGCTGCATTTCTTCAGAACCCCCTAGGGAAAAGCTTATTTCTTTGTTTTTCCCAGGTCCTGGTGGCACCCTGCATTTCCTGAGTTCTAGGTCCTGACTTCCTCATACCTTCAAAGTCAGTAATGATCTGTTCAGTCCTCACGTGGCATGTGGCCAACCTGGGTTCTATCATCTCTCCTCTATTTCTTTTCTCTACTTTTAAGACCCTAATGATTGTACTGGAAACACTTGGATATTCCAAGCTCATCTCTTTATTTTATGGTTAGCAACATCAATTTCTCAGTGGCATGTAACCTAACATAGTCATAGTCCTTAAAGTTAGTCTGTGCAGGACCAAAAATATAGCTCAGTGGCACTGCACCTGCCTGGCAAGCATAATGTCTTGAGTTTGATTCCTGGCACCAAAAAATAAAAAACATAAAGTTAGTCTGTGGGCATCTTGGAGGAGCCATTATTTTTCTCTCCATACTCATAGAGACGATAGGCAATAAAATAGTAAAATGAGATATTTTATGATGAGAGAGAGAAAAAGAATGAGAATCCTGTGTTCACATCTGTCTGGTAAAGAGCCAGCTAGTACTCTAAAATGAGGTAATAATGGAATCAGAGTCTTAAAATGGCGCAATTTCTCACTAGGATAATAAGAGGAGATGATACTCTTAAGAGTGCAATTCTGAGCAAAGAAGATAGCAGGAGTAAAACTGCTTATTCGTGAAACACCATGACAAGTTAATGCAAACAGAAAGAATTTTAACTATACAACAGTGCAGTATACAAGGCGCAAAATTAGAGAAGAAAAGGGAAATTGTTTAAGAAAAACTTTGAATAACATGTTGAGGATTTGGGACTTTTTCCTGGAAAATACTGATTAAAATTTAAAGTTTTGTGGTTTGAGGGGGAGGGGTTGCTGTTTTGGGGGTTCTTTTTTTAACATAAGCTTGTGTTTTAGGAGAAATTTCTCTAACCAGCAGTAATGACTGGCTGGAAGTAAGGAGTTCCACCTAGCTTCCTACAGGAAACAATGAGATCCTAACAGAAGGAGTTGTAGAGAAATGGAAACAATTTGATGAAAAATGGTGGGAAAAAAATTGACTCTGTAAGTGACTGGATTTTGAAATGAAACAGAAGGAAGCCTCCAGGATGACTCCCTGAATTTATTCAAAGTGATAGTAGCCAGAAAAAAGAGAAAGGTTTTTTGAGGAAGAAAAAAAAAAAACATTGTGT
>RJWT010039350.1:0-12698 GCA_004365215.1 Cuniculus paca | reverse complement strand
TTTTTTTTGTATCAGGCATTGAACACAGGACCTTGTGCTTGTCAGGCAGGCACTTATGCTGCTAAGCTATGTCCCCAGCCCTTGCCATGTAATTCTTAGAGACACAAACACCTATGGTAAAATTGTAAGTAAGGTGATGCTCTGAAATGGGAAAGGGCCCCTGGGCCTTCAGTGATAGTCACACCTTAACTCTTAAACTGGGTATCAGATACAGTCTGAAGGTCATGCATATATAATACATATATTTTACAAACATATCAACCTTTTTTTCAAACTAAAAACCTTACTCAATGTAAGAATTGAAGTCAGTATGATGAAGTGTACAGAACCAAGTTGGAGGTTAGAAAGTCATTCTGTTTGCAGCGACACCCCCAGTATCCCGGTTAAAATCAGAATGTGTGTGCTGCCTGTTCAATAAAATATGAACACCCATCACTGTTTGCTTGGACTTCCTTAGCAACAGCTAAGCACTGGCACCAGAAAAAACAGCCGTATCTACAGATGCTCTGGCGGTTTCTCTCCCAACACTCACTATTAGCTTCAGTCAAAATAGAACTCTACTTGTAAAAGAAAGGAAATGGAAGATCCAGGAGAGAACTTCAGAAACAAGTTAAAAATTACTATGAAATAAAATGTAATATGTCAGATTGTTTTAATGAATTATTTTCTTTCTGAGTACAAAGCACAGATGGAAGGGCCTTTTTCACATGTAAGAAAAGAGTAACACTTTTTGGTTCTACATAGAACAGTGCTTCGGTTTCGTATCAGAAAAAAACTGAAGAATTGGTGCCCAGTTATGATTCTGAGTTCAGTGAAGGTTGAAGAGCATGCAGGGCACACAGCTGCTGGGCAGCTTTCATTGCCCAGTTTCATGTACCTGACTAGAAACAACTTCAGTACAAAATGGGAGCCCTGACCCACAGCTGGTCAAACCTACAGATGTCAATAGCTTCCAACCTCAGCAGCAGCCTCCATTGGAGTTCATCGTCTGAGTCCTACGTCTGTTGTCTTTCTGGTGTCAGTCGCTGAAGAAGCCAAAGGGAAGTTCAGACTGAAGCGAAAAGCAGCAAGACAAGGCAGAAGGTGTACAAAGGGGGAAAAAAAGTAAAACCCAGAAGTGCCTGTGAGACAACTCTACTGATGCCACACAACTCAGACCTCAGTTGCAGATGGAGGAACAAAAAGATTTTATTTTGATTTATAAATAAAATGAGAATGAAGCTGAGGAGGACCCCATGATACACGCCTCATTTTGTGACTTGATAAGGTCCCTTATGATCTGTGGTATCACTTAACAGGGACCAGCATTACTTACAGCAGATGCATATTCTACCAACGAGGCTGTCAGAAACACATCCTGAAAACAAGTTCAACTACATGGACACCTGGGGAACGTCACATATCTTTCAGAAATTCACTGTTTACTTCCAAAAACATTAAGCAAATGTAGGAATCTCTTTTTCTACCATTGGTTTTCCCACAAATCATCTTCATCAAATGGAGGCCAACGATAACTTAAAAGTTGCAAAATTCTTAAGTACTCACTAAGAGATTCTAAACCCTAGAATTTATGAATCACCACTCACCCTTAGTACTATCTTCATTGTGAAAAGTCCATTTTCACTTGGTTCAACTTTGTAAAAACAAAGAAAAAGCCAGGTTTCAGAAAACCTTAAGAATTTAAAAATATAACTGATAATGAAACATATTTCAAGTTTAAAAGATGGTCTTGCAAAGAAGGCAAGCTCCATTCAGGTTTGTTTACCCAAGACATCTCCTAAGAGATGCACCTGTTTTTAGGATGTTCTCCCCAAATGTGCTGATGCAGTTGCAAAACCTGAGACGGTTTTCAAAATTATTCTTTTCAAATCTTTATCACCATGTTCTCCACTTGTATGATAAAGCAAAGTCATAAAGAAAACAAGATGAAAACTAGTATATCTAATGATATGCAGGTCAAAGACAGGAACTCCAAGTGGTGTTGGCTATGACCTAGCAAATAGTCAAACATCACTGCAGTGGTCAGCAGCAGGAGCAATGTATACATCCTGCAGCTGAGACATCACAATCAGGGGATGTCTTTACTGGATAAAGTGAGAATAGAGGAAGGAAGAATGTACAAATATGTAGCAGTAACTCCTTGCAGTATGCAGAATGAGTGCTAATAAAATTCATTCAAAAGTATTTTTTAGGGCCGAGGAGACTGCTCAGTGGGCTCAGTGCCTGCCTGGCAACTGTAAAGTCATGAATTTGATTCCAGGTACCAAAAAAAGGTATTTTCTACTTATTGAAATAAAATCTAAAGAAGCCTTTAATGTAAACTGTATTATATGAGTGGTGATTAGTAAATTAACAAAAACAACAAGAAATACAGTGGAAAATGGATAAAATGATCTGATATGAAAATATGGAGCCATTGCCTTTGATGATTTTACTTTTCAGAGAGGCTTCAATGCTACATCTTTGTGGTTTTTTCTCTACCATAAGTCAGCCAGGAGGGATAAGGATGTCATTTTCTTCACCATCAGATTATCGTTCATTAATGACATTATATATTTTAAATTGTATGTCTTTCCACAGTCAGATAAAAGTCCTTAACTGTAATATCTTTGGTCTATCACAGAACAAATGACCCTCTCCAACTTGTGAACCTTGAATAAAATTTAAAAATCAGCCATCGTTGTCAAAAGACATTTAACACAACAAATGAAACTCTAGACATTTAACACAGCTCTGCCAATTGTCCATGAGATTTCTTCCCCTGGGAGGAAGTGACAGCTGATGCTTAATGTATGTCATTAATAACTCTTAATTCGAAGACTTATTTCTGTTACTTGAGAGGCCAAGGTTCATGAGCAGACTCCTGGTCCCAAGGCAAGCAGACACTGAACATATTATGAAAGATGACTCACTTGGCTACACCAGATGCACTGCAACTCAACGAGGTTCCCTACGCATGCCACGGGGGACTAGAAACAGCTTTTCAGCTTACTGTAATGATCATTTTATTCCCATTAGTGAGAAAAAAACAGAAAAAGGGAAAAAATCTCATTGTCTGAGGGCAGCCAGAACCTCTGTATGAGAGTGAGTCCCATACAGTTGCTCAGAGTCCTTTTTCTACTTTCCCTTCCTTCTTAACTCTAATAAATCTGCCTATACACATTGTTTGCTTAAAAATTGCCTATGTTCTCATAAAATGAACCACTTTATTTGTTATTACCTGGCAAGCAATATTTTAAAATAAATTTTTACTTTAAACAGATATTAAAGTATGTAATTATGATTTTTGCTTCTTTAGATTCTTAGCTAGCATATGTAAGGCTTGTTGAAGTGAATACCGTATTTTCAAATCATCCAACAACAAAAGGATAAAAGATATTTGTAATAACATAAAATTCATGGTATTTGTCATTTTTGTTTTTGTCACCTCAGTGAAATTCATGGCTACACATGTGTGAATATTAGCTATAAATCTGAAAGAAAAACTGACACATACTTAGATAAAAATTTGGAAACACTTCATAGGGATAAACTCTAGAAATTTATAAGCTGGAGAATAAAGGAATAGCAGATGCTTCCACTTTTTATAAACATCACAAATTATCTTTATAAAATATATTTTACTTTGGCTCTTCCTGTGGTTTTCCATTTTTAAGTCCCATAAATAAAAATTCAGCAGGCACCTTATTTTTCAGTTTAAATTTTTTTTTGTATTTTGAGAATACAAAAATGATTTAAAAACTAATTAACAGAAAATTAACACCTGAGAAGGGAAAAATGGAATTTAGGGAACTCAACTGGACCAAGCCATCTTCCATAAGCAACCAGAAAATATACAAGGTAATGATTTCTAGGTAGTGGACAATAGTAAGTATAAGAATGCAATCTCTGAAAAGAGAAACTCAGGAGTCGAGGCTCAGGATTACCTTGGAATTCTGCCTGTAGACAATTTCCTGGCTGCAGTACGGCAGTTGGAGTCCAAGCACAGCACAGCAGTTCTGTGATCTGACCAGGCAGAGATCAGAGCTCAAGGAGGCTAAAGCTACTGAAACTGGAATGACTGCGTCCTGGAGGAGAGTTGCCAGAGTGTGGGAAAAACAGACTCCGAGGTCTAAATATGTGTTTCTCAATGTCTTTTGCTCAGGGTTGGGCTGTGCATGGACACAGCAATACACGAGGCTAACCAGATGGCTGCTGCTACTGGGATGTGAGCCAAACAGAGACACTGAGATTAAGCAGCACTGGGAGACTTTGGAGTTCTTGCTCAATCTGGTGGGAAAGGCCTTGGTACTAATTTGAGTAGACAATGTTGACACTACTGAGACACCAGAAAGGCTTTGCCCGGGGAGAAAGAACCACAGCTTAAAGTAAGGTTTCCATTATGCCTGGTTTTACAAATTCTAATACCACAACTCATCAAGAGTGACAGGGATGACAAAACATGAAATTTTGTCATTTGAAAAATTTAAGAAATACCTTGGGCTTCTAGAAGAAACAATGTTAACAAAATGTAAAAAAGTTTCATGCAGTGGTAGGGGTGTAAGCCAGGAGTAGAGTACATGTCTGTCATGGGCAAGGCCTTGGGTCCAATCTCTGGTACTACCAAAACAAAAAAAGTTAATTAAAGTTCAGACTAACCAATGTAAAGCTGAACTTCCTATAAGACCAGCAAACTACTTTACAGAAAGAAAACAAAATCTAGTTTCTATAATATACATA
This sequence comes from Cuniculus paca, assembly GCA_004365215.1. Lineage (NCBI taxonomy): Eukaryota > Metazoa > Chordata > Mammalia > Rodentia > Cuniculidae > Cuniculus > Cuniculus paca. Next base: position 7,979 of record RJWT010039350.1, on the reverse strand, counting down.
ATTTTCACTATGGAATCAGAATTAGCTATTCATGTGAGGAAACAAAAATCCTCCAGTGGTCAAGAGAAAAAAAATGGTTAATAGAAATAGGTATGTTGGCATTACCCAAGACTTTTTGTTAGTTTTAATAAACATATTCGAAAACAACAAGATGATTATAAGTCAGCTAGGGAATAATATCAGAAGAGAAATGTAAATTATATAAAAAGAAATTCTTGAACTGAACAGTACCATAACCAAAATGAAAAACTCACTAGATGAAAACTCACAACATGCTGGAGGTGGAAGAAAAATACTAGATTTATGAACTTAAAGATAGGCCAGTAGAAACTACTCAATCAAAATAATGGAGCATGAACAGAATGAATTTAAAAATTGAAGAGAGTTTCAGGTACCTATGGAATAATATCCAATTACATAATGTATCTGAATTGAATAGCAAAAGGAGAAAAGAATAAAAAGAGCAGGAAAAGTATTTGAAGAAATATTAGCTAAATATTTCCCAGGCTTGATTTTAAAATTCTGATAAACAGATTCAAAAAGATAAGCATATCCAAAGCAAGACAATACAAGGAAAACAAACTGCAGGTATATCATAGCTAAAAAACGAAGGAGAAGACCTTGAAAATAATTACAGAAAAAGGCGCATAGGGAAATAATACAAACTATGGTAGACTCAAGAGGAAAAATTAGAGGCCAGAGAACAGCAGAAAAACATCTTTAATGTGCTGAATGAAAATGAGACTGTCAACGCAGAGTTCTAAATCTAGGAAAAATACACCTTAAATACAAGGACGATATTGCACAATTCAAAGCAAACAAAAGCTATGAGAATGCAAAGATCTCTTAAGGTTAAAGGGAAATGATACCAGATAAACCTCAGAGCTCATGGAAATTGACAGAAATACATTTCGGCCTCAGAGAAATGAAACAACAAAAATATGTCGGTAAATGTAAAAGACTTTCTTGATTGAATGTCAAAGACAATTGTCTGTTTAAAGTAAAAATATCATCATAAGGTGGGATAAACACATGAAAATGAAATAAATGAAAATAGTCCAGAGTACAGACAGAAATAGATACCTGAAATTGTAATGATGAAAGACAATTAAGTTGTGAATTGAGCAAGGTGAAGTGTGAGAAGGAAGAAAGTGAAAGACAATGTGAATTGGTAGAAAATTCAGCTAAGGAAGCACTGATACGGTAGATGAGTACCACAAGTCCTAAAGCGACCACTAAAAACAATCAGAACAGCTAAAAAATAAAGTGGAAAATTGTGTTTCAATTAACCCAAAATAAGACAAAAAAGGAGTAATAGAAGGGAAAATGCAAAGGACATATGGGGGGCACAAGATGTATCTTAACATAAAATTAATAATTAGTACATTAAACATGAATTGATTGAATAATCCAGTTAAAAGAGATTCTTTTAGACTATGTATAAAATAAACATGCAGCAAATAAGGTACCTTCCAAATGAGCAGAATGCATTTTTAATGTGCAAATTTATTGAAAGTAGAAGTGTTAGCAAGATTCCAAGCGAGAAGACAAGACTAGAAGTTGACAAGGCTATTTTAAGATTAAAATCATCCTCACGGCAAAAAATATTAAAGGAAGAAATTTCATAAAGGTAAAAAATATAATGTATCACTAAGTCATAGCAAGTCTAAATATAAATACACTAACGACAAAACTTCAAAATACAGGAGGTTAAACTGGTAGAATTAAGGAAATAAACAGTAAACTGGAAATTTTATTACTATTGTTTAAGTACTTAATACATTAAGTAGGTAAAACCTCTGTAAAGATACAAACTACTTGAAAACCACTATCAACTTCACCAAATTGTCATTTACAAACTATCTCTAACAACCACATAATACATATTTGTTTCAATGGCACATGAACTATTCATCAACATAGACCATACGCTAAATTATAAGTTCAAAATATTTCAAAAGTTTGAAAACTGAGAGTATATAACCAGACCAAAAGAGAGTTAAATTTTAAGTTGGTAATGCTAAGATACAGAAAATATCCTAAATATCTGAAAAGATACAAACAGGCAATGCTCAAAATAAGGGTATATAAATGAATAAAACCCCATGAAAGGTGCTCACCATCCTTAGTCATCAAAAAATTAAGACTACAGTGAGACAAAATAGACCTGTATTAAAATGTCTCTAGTAAAGAAAACTGACACAGCAAGCAAGTAGTAAGGATGTAGAGCACCCCAAGCTCTCACAGGCAGGAATGTAAAATGACCCTGTCACCAAAGAAAATGATTTATCAGTGTGTTGTAACGTTATATGCTCACTTCTACTCTTACAACAAACCATGAGTACGCACCAAAGAGAAATGAAAATACACGTCAACACTAAAACTTGGGCTGAAAGACAGACTAGCTACAATTATTACAACGCCAAATTGTACACAACTCAAACATTCATCAAAGGTAAACTTGGATATAACCATGAAATGGAATACTTCTCTGTGATCTAAAGAAACTACTGATGTCATGGATTGATGAATCTCAAAAAACATATTGCTGAGCAAAAGAAGCCAGACACACCAAATATGGGCTGCATGATTCAATGATATGATGCTCTTGCAGTAGAGCTAGAAATCAGATCAGTGGTGGGGGTGGGAGAGATTGATGGACTGAGAGCCTGCAAGCAGAGACTTCCTGGAGGAAGCAAATGTTCTGTAATTTGATGTGGTGGTTGGTTACACGGACCTAGACATTTGTCAAAACTCATTTAATTATACACTTTGAATGAGGGCTTTTACTCTGTGTAAATTATACACTGCTAAAGATCATTAAAACTTTCCAAGCACACACTGGTTTACAATTAGCAGAACTACTTTCGCACAAAAGTGCAAAAACTAGTTTGACACAAAAGTAATTTAAAACTACTTATTACACCTAAAGAAATGCTGGGCAGTCCTGAGTCTCACTGGTGTGTCTGCAAACCACCAAGTAGTAAGAGTCTAGTGAGATGTTAAATGTGAAGCAACATACTAAATATCGTGCCCAAATTTCTAACCCAGACAGATAATTTCAGATGTATAATTATAAGCATAACTAGCTATTCAAGAGTAGTGCATCTCATTTGGCCAAAAAAAGCATGATGTTGATAAAATGGGGGAAATGCAAAGAGCAATCCAAGAAAATGATCATCTTAATCTTATTCTCAATATCCTTTTTGATGGTTACTAAGTGAGGTTAAATCAGTGTCATGCTCAGGTGCTTAAACCTAGTCCTTAGGTTTAATGTCAGCCTGGTAATATGAGTCTCAGAATTTAATAAGGAGCTCTCAGCACATGGACCTCCTATATAAGACAAGTGGAAATGTGTGTGAACGTACTCAAAAACAATGTCACACTTGATTGCATTCTGTATTGGAAACGTAAAATTGTTAAAAATATTACAAAGATTGTGCATTGACCTTCTTGTAGAGAACAATCTTGGTTATGAAGAAAATCCTAAAATATATACCACAAATTTGTAAGAATGATAAAATCACAAAGATAACTATTTTATAAGACATAATAAATATTTGAGCAATCATTGAATACTGTTCAGGATTTCCAAAAGTAAATGAAACCCAAGTATGGATAAAATTTCTTAAGTTATTTTTAAACTTCTATTTCTCTCCTAAAGCAATTAAATCTTGAATGTCATAAAAGCCCCAAAAGGTAGGTTTTTATTTAAAAGAAACTAAGAAAATGTGGAATAAAAGGGATAAGTAAAGATGAATACATTTACAGCCAGATTATACCCCCATACAAGAAAATTTCAGGACTGGTTTTTATTCACAGACAGAATTTTGTTTTTCTTATGTGACTGTGAATATTGAACCCTCAGGACAGAGATGTGAAACTCACATTCTTAAGACACAGATTTTAACTTATCCTAATGGTTGCCCATGGCTGTGCTCTTTCTTTCTTTCATTTCTTTTTCTAACTCCTCGTTAGAAAACATCAGTAATGAAAAAATTTCAAAGGGATGTGATTTAGAGATTAAATACTCCTTTTCCTCCAGCGTTTATTCAATCTCCTTTCTGCATTTATAGCTTGTCTTAAACATAAAACACTTACATAACACTTTACATTTTTTAGAAATACTCTGACATACTTTATTTCACAAAGATCATTAAAATAATGTTGTTAGAGACCATTAGCCTTTTATTTTTTACAACTGGCAAAACTGTGGTTCAGAAGGGCCAAAGGATGTCACTTAGGTAAGGAAGCAAGACTGGCAATGTCAAGTATAAAATCTACTATTCCTGACTTTCAATGTTTCCCTCTCGAATACAGTCATCTCTTCGTGTAAGTGGGTTCTGCATCTGCTGAGTCAAACAACTGTGGATTGAAAATATTTGAAAACAAACAAACCCCAAACTGGGTCTGTACTGAACATATAAACTTTCTCTTGTTGTTACTCCCTACACAAGAGTAACAATTCACATAGCATTCACAGTGTATGAGGTATCATCAGTAATTTAGAGATGACGCAAAACGTATAGAAGTGCCCAGGTTACATGTATATCCTATGCCATCTCACAAAAGGGACCTGAGCACCTGAGATTTCATGACAGCTGGAGGGACTTGTACAGCTGCAAATATTTTAATGGGAAAATTTTTACTAAAGTCTTGAATCTCTTACCTTACGGACAGGCTTACAGATTAAGGGAAGGGAAAATGGTGCTCGCTTCGGCAGCACATATACTAAAAAAGTAGGGGAAAACGTATTCTCTACTGGTTACTGCAATTGGAGAACTTGATTCCAAAATTTAAAGTGACCAACCTTTATTTATACATTCCTCTAAAAGTTAAAAAAAAAAGTACCTAATTCCTAGATCCAGAATAACTACTAATTTATTATCAAATCTATTTTTAGAGAAAAAAATCCATTTAAAATACAATAAAGATCATCTCCTGAACTTTTTGTGTTTAGTTCACGCAGCCATGCTTGATTTAAATCAGTGTCTGAGAGCGTTAACCTCGGACAACACACAACTTTTCTCTCTGCTGCACCCTAGCGTCCATGTTAAAAACGAAACGCTTTTACCAAGCCCAGCAAGTCCCTCTCCGTGATCCCCTCCTCTGAAAGCTTCTGGCTGCTCTGCTCAGTTCATTCTACTACTGTAGCTGTTCCTAACAATTCAGAGTTATTGTTTTTCAGGACAGCTTTCACTGACAAGCAACTGACTGATAGGGTAAGGCACAGAGGTACATAGGTGATCAACCTTTTGAATGAATGTAAGACTCTAGATTTTCAAAAGGAATGCATTTGTAGGAAAAAGAAATTCTTTCCATTTTATCATTCACAAAGTGAGCAATAAGGAAACCAAGAAAGGAAGGCCACTAGAGTGCCACCTATATAGTAGCAGTAGCAGTACCAGCAAAGAATAGGCAAATGAGGAACAAAAGTTAACATCAGAATAATGATTCATCTATTAACAGTACAAGGCTCCACTGCCACCAAGTACTGAAAACTTCATCTACACCATCACACCCAGGGTGAATCAGAAATATATGTAAGTATACTTCAAAGCATGAACATTTCACATTTATGAAGCAATTTGGAGAAATATATGTTTCATTATTGGGTTCCACAAATAATTCACTAAACATGGACACAACTGTTCCTATGTCAAAGACTTGAAATCCATTCAGAACTGATTGAGTTATATAAACACACAACTTTAAACAGGACTGCAGCAGAGAGACAGGGATGAAGAGCCTCATCTCCCTTTTTCATCATTAACTATAGCCAGTCACCACCAGCTGACTGCCATGTATCCATGGTTCAACTGTGCATGGTTCTGTTCTGTTCAGTTCCACAGATATTAATCAAGTACCTCCTAAGCATTACAAATGGAAGATACAAAGGTGAATGAGACTCTCCCTGGACTTAACGGAGGTCAAGTCTGTAAATGAGCCAGAGAAGAGAGCATTGATCACTCCCATTCACTTCCTACGTTGTCTCCTTCTGACATTCTCTGGGTGATGTCCCTCACTTTCATCACTGTCCCCATCCCAAAATTTCAGCTTAGGTGCTTTACTGGAGAGATGCTGGTTAAAGGGCAGAAAGTTTCAGCTATGCAGATGAATGATTTCTAGAGCTCTAATGAACAGCATGCTACCTACGGTTAATCATACAGTATCATGCAATCTAAACGAGCTAAGAGAGTTGATCTTATGTATTCTCACCACACACACATGGTAATGATGTGATTGGAGAGATAATGTTAATTAGCTTTGTCATGATAATCATTTTGATACAAGAAATGATACTGGACTTTGAAACGACGTAAGGGAAATAATATAACTCCCAACCTGCTGGATGTCCGATATGCCAAGTTCATGTTCCTCAAAATCAAAGAATGACTTCTAAGGAACAGAAGAGTCGGAAATACTTATTGAGGGGGAGAAAGATAGCTCCTGAGAGGCAGGAAAAGCTCCGAGTGGGTTGCTGAGTTCACTTCTCAGGGAAACTGGAGAGGAAGAGTAGCGTTGTGAGTTCTCTTAAGTGTTATGTTTGGAGCTGTTGGATCTCCTGGAGGTCAGACAGGAGGGAGAGCGAGAGAGGTGGCTGGGACGACTGTGCTGAAAGTACAACTCGCAGGCAATGCACTGAGCAGTGAATGCTGGAGTAATGACTAACCTGGAGTCCCGGGATTGTTAGAGTCCCGGGGAACCAGCAGGCAGTGCGATTCCCAAGGACCGGATGCTAACACTCCTGCTGCTGAGAACAAACCAAAAGCCTGCGACGAAGGGCAACTTGGCGGGAATAATTCCTCTGATTCCACCACGCGTCAGCCCCAAGATATAATTAGAGAGGCAATGGGAAAACCAAGAGATTACATATTAGGAGTGGCTGAATTTTATGTTTCCCTGGCTACTGATGCGAGAAAGGCTGCCCTACCTTTGAAAATAATTTTGCTCTTGAGATTACTGAACTGACAGTGTATTCCAGGCCAAATCGGTTTAAAAGATAAAGAGGATATGAACCTGAGCCTATGACCCGTCCTCGCGCTGCTCTAAAAAGGAACAGGTCAGTCACTAGAAAGACAGTACACCTCTCTTGCCTGTTGCTGGCAGCTTTCCATGGTCAGTCATCTCTGGGCATCCACAGAACACCCTTTCAAGCTTTGGTGTAATCAAGAACACGTAAAAAATATATCAACCACATCCTATATCAACAGAGAAAGGCAAATTAAAACAAAGATATACCGCCATACACCTATTCAAACAGCCAAAATCCAAAACGCCAACACCACCAAATGCTCATGAGAATGTAGGCAAATAGAATTTCTCATGTATTATTGGTGGTAATGCAAAATGGCACAGCTATTTTAGATAACAGCTTGCCTGCTGTTTACCAAACTAAATATACTCTTACCGTATGATCTGGCAATCCCACTCTTTAATATTTACCCAAAAGAGTTGAAAACTTATGGCCACATGAAAACCTGCACAAGGATGTTTATAGCAGCTCTGTTTCCAAAACTTAGGAGCAACCAAGATATCTTTCAGAAGAATGGATAATCCAGGCAATGCAATATTACTGAGTATTAAGAAAAAATGAACTACCAACTCATGAAAGGACATGCAAGAAACTTAAAATATATATTTATTACTAAGTGAAAAGCTTATATTCTATATGACTCCAACTAGCCAACATTTTATAAACAGCAAAACTATGGAGACGGTTAAAAGACCTATGGTTACTAGGATTTAGTAAGATGGAAGAGGAGCACGGAGGAATTCTAGGACATGGAAAGTGCTTCATATGAAATTACAATTGACCAAATTCACAGATGTATAATACCAAGAGCAAGCCCTAAGTAAACTATGGGCCCTGGGTGATAATGATGTGTCAATGTATGATCACAGGTTGTAGAAAAGATATTATGGGGGGGGGTGCTTGTTGGTAATGGGGAAGGAGATGCACGTGTGTAGGGGAAAGG
>RJWT010039349.1:0-12690 GCA_004365215.1 Cuniculus paca | reverse complement strand
GGACACACAGCCAGGTAAGCCCTGTGCACCTGCAGGCTGCCATTGGAGGCCCTTGCTTCCTTTGGGCAGCCACCACCCACTGGGAGAATCAGGCAAGCGCACCCCTATGTGCCTGCCACCATCACCAGGAGTCCCAGGGTAGGCAGGTAGGCTGAGAGAAGCAGCCCCTCCACCAGGCACCCCTGGCCACTGGGAAAGCCCCAGTGTAGCTGTACAGGTGTGGAGAAGCCCACCTCACACTCTGCTACCTCCCTGTAAACCTGGGGTCAGAGGAACCCAGGTGCCTGTCCCATTCCTCTACACCTAGGAGGGGCAGCCATTGTGGGAAGTGCCTGGGACCCTACAACCAGCGTGTTGGGAGAAACCCAGGAGAATGTAAAGATGAAGGAGCAAAAGGCAATCTCAGACCTCCAGCCCACAGAGAACAAATCTGGGAGACACAGTCATGGGAGAAAAAGGAAGTCATACACCTCTAATCTCCAAGAGGATAACAACGGAAATAAAGAAACAACTTCATAAGACTGTAAAAGTAATCAGATGAAAAGTAATATCTCAGATGAAAGAAGAAATGAAAAACATAATGAAGGAATTCCTAAACATAGCTAAAGAAGACTTAGATAAAAAAGAAGAGCATAAGAAAATGTTGGGAACCTTGAATGAACAATACAGAAAGGAATTACAATGCATGAAACAGATTCAAAGAGATATCCAGGAAATTAAAAAGTTGATCAAAAGCTGGCAAAACCACTTGAAAGAAACTGAAGATAGACTTTCAGACCTTGAAGACAGGTTTGCAGCTAGTGATTGCAGAAGGAAAGATTTTTTAAAAATAACAAGGAATCAGGAAATCACAATTCAACAGCTGCAGGATGAAGTGAAGAGAAATAATTTAAGGGTGATAGGCATTAATGAAGAAGCAGGGGTCAACACAAATGAACTAAAAACACTATTTACAGAAATAATAGCGGAAAACTTCCCAAACAAAGGAAAAGGATCTGGTATATGGATAAGTGAGGCATATAGAACTCCAGCTAGCCATAACCAAAGTAAATCTACACCCAGACATATAATAATCAAGATCCCAGAAATTCAGCACAAGAACAGAATAGTAAAAGCTGTTAGAGAAAAGAAGCAGATCACGTATAAAGGAAAACCCATCAGAATCACAACAGACTTCTCAACACAAACCATCAAGTCAAGAAGAGTTTGGAGTGAAGTATTTCAAATCCTGAAAGAGAACAACTTTCAACCCAGATTGATGTACCCTGAAAAACTATCATTCAAAATGGATGGAAAAATAAGATACTTCCATGATAAAGAACAACTGAAGGAACTCATGACCACTGAACCAACCCTACAGAGAGTGCTGAAGGATACTGTAGCAAGAGATAAAGATGACCATGGTTCCAGGAACAGCAGCAGAGGAGGATCACCAAACAAGACAGGCAAATGAATGAAGAGGAAAAGCAGAAGGCCAACAATAATAGCATGGCAGAGACAAATCAATGTTTGCTGGTCATAACCGGTAATGGAGATGGCCTCAATTCAGCAATAAAAAGAAACAAGATCCATTAATATACTGCATACAAGAAACACACTTAATTCAAAAGGAAATTCATAGACTGAAAATCAAAAGGGAGAAAACAATTGTTCCATGTGACAGAAGACCAGAGAAAAGCAAGGATAATTAGCCTAGCAACCGCAGAACGAATAAGAAAGATAGGGCATTTTCATACAATGGAAAGCTACCTAGCTACAAAGTAGGATAATCTTGAAGTTCTGTGGCTGCAACTGGAGATCAAGTTTGTGGGTAAAATAGTTTGAACTCATATGGGTGAAAACTAGTATAAAAAACAGGAGTTAGTGGGACCCAAAAACACAATAAATATAAAAGTGATAGGGGAGGAAACACCTAGGAGGAGAAGGTGGTAACCAATATTAATTTCTTACTGTCTTGTCTTGAACTCTTGTAATGTTCTCACAAATTTCGTAGGTTTGGTTCTGTTCTGCCTTGTTTTGTTAGATTTTACTGTGTTGGATGGTATGGGCAGCTAGTCTGAACATAATGGGATGTATTATGGCAATCATGGCTGGTTTCCTATTATCTCGTTTTGTGGTCCTATAATGCTTTCATTCTTCTGTTTAATTGGTTTTACTCTGTTTTATTTTGTTTGATTTTATTATATGTGATGGTATGAACAGCTGTTTTAAAGAAAAAGAGACATTATAGTAACCATGGTTCATTTCCTGTTACCTGATTTTAAAGTCCTGTAATGCTTTCATTCTTTTGTTTTGATTGGTTTTAGTCCATTTTCCTATTTGATTTCACTGTGTATGAGGGTATGGACAGCTATTTTGAAGAGAACAAGAGACACTAGGGAAGCCATTGTTGACTGCCTACTGTCTTGTTTTGAAGTCCCCTAATGCTCTCATTCTATGGTTTTGACTTGTTTTATACTATTTTGTTTTGTTGGATGGCATTGTGTGTGAAGGTATGGACAGCTATTACGAAGAAAACAAGAGACCTTATGGCAGCCACTGTTGATTTCCTGTTGTCTTGTTGTCAGGTCGTGTGCTACTTGCATTGTTCTTTTCTGATATGCTTTGTTCTGTTATGTTCTGTTTTGTATTGTTTTATTCTCTTTAAAATAAAAAAAAAAACGAATTGTGAAACTGAGCATGATGGTGCAACCTGTAATCCCAGCTACTTGAGAGGCTGAAGCAGGAGGACTGCAAATTTGAGGGTAGTCTGAGCAATTTAGCAAGTCTGTGCCAAAATAAAATTTTTAAAGCCTGGGTGTAATTCATTGGTAGAGTGCATGCCTAGCTCATATGAGGCCCTGGGTTCAATTCCTAGTACTGAAGCAGGGAGAAGGACAGGAAGTCCCTAAAGCCACAAACATGGATGAGATCATACACAGAAAAGACACCCAATGGACAGGAGAGGAAGAATAGGGCCAAGGCCTGAGGAACTGCAAATGCTGATCTGGGCAGTGGAAGATGAGCTATGAAGAGAGTGGAGAAGCAGCAGCTACAGAGGTAAGAATAAAACCAAAAAAAGGGAGTCTGCTCTAAAAAGAGAATCTGGCTTGAGATCTTAACTAAAAAGCCACTTCTGTAGTCAAGAAAAGGGAGCACTGCGATATTATTCCTACTATAGCTGGAAGCCTTTGGGTGTGAAGTGTCTGGCCAAGACAAAGGCAATCTATAGTAACTGGCCAGAGACCAAAGAGTTCAGTGTGATCCTAGCACAGAAACAGACAAACTGGCCAGCAGAGCTGAGTCTATGACTGATATCTTCACAATAATGACAACTGTCAGGTTAAAACCACAGGGAAAGAAGAGCTATTTAAAAAATGGAAATGGAAGGATGAGTATTCATGAGAAAAATTCAGTCTATTATCTCTACCTTATTTAATAGTCCTAGATGAAATAGGAATTTAATGGACTTTTTGAAAAGTTTACAATTTTAAGTAGAAAATTATGAGTGACTGTTTTTCTGGTCTCCGGGTAAGGAAGATATTTCTTTGAAAGATTTTGGTATACCTGGCTATATTAAAATTGAGAACTTTTGTTTACAAATAAATGTGTAAAAGAAATTGAAGCATTACAAACTGTGAGAAGACATTAGCAATATAGAGATCAATAACAATGAATCAGCACCAAGAAAATAGAAGTAACTCTTCACACTGGAAAAAGCATAAATGAACCATAGAAAAGTAGGCAAATAGCATTAAGTTGTATTTCACAAAAGAGGAAACCAATGTGTTCAAAATGGAAGAAAAGAAATTTAACCTCAAAGATGGTATAGATCAAGACTATCATGCAATATTTCACACCAATTCATTTGGTAAAAATTAAAAGAGTGATAATACCAATTTAGAGAGAATATGTGAATCCATAGGGTAGGAGTGTATTTGGGATAACACTTGGGAAATAATTTGGGATAGTGCTTTGGAAATAACTGGATATGATTTCATATAGTGAACATATCTACTCTACGTCTGCAGCAATTCCACTTTAGCTATGTACTAAAGAAAAAAACAATTGTTACAAGTATACTGAACACATGTACAAAATGCTCATATTAATTTAAAGCTGTACTCCAAAGCCAAATCTTTGACACAAATTTGTATCCATTGAAAGAAATGCATGAATGCCAGGTGTTCACACCTTTAATCCCAGCACTCGGGAGGCTGAGGCAGGAGGATTGCCACGTGTTCAAACCCACCCTGAACTACATAAACAGAAAGAAAGAAAGAAAGAAAACCCAACAAACTAAGAAAAGAGAAAAAAATGTGTGAATACAATATTGTATATTGAGTCAGGTGTGGTGATGCATGCCTGTAATCCCTGCACTCGGGAGGCTGAGGCAGGAGATCACTGTGAGTTTGAGGCCATCCTGGACTATGAAGTGAGTTCAAGGCCAGCCTAAACTGCAGAGTGAAACCCTGTTTCAAAAAGACAAAAAAAAATTGTATATTTACATGAAATACTATAACGCACTGCAGCAGCACTCAATAATGTAAGCAAAGCCTAGCACTTCAAAAATACAGAAAATAATTACTAGATTATTACAACGGCTTAATGTCCTTTTGATACATTAAAACTAAACAGAATAGAAACATTTTTTTAAATGATGTAAGAAACAGGAATGCACATATACACACACACAATGTAAAGTGCTAATTTTGATGAGGAAGCTTTGAGACAGAACAAGAAATAAGTACATGTCAGAGTCCTGGTTTCAAAGTTGCTTAGCTCACTGAAGCTTAAAGTATTGAAACAAACAAATAAGAGGGAATGTGTGCACCCAAGAAGATTCATGGCATACACTGTAGGCATGAAGTGTAAATTTCACATAGTGTGTGAAATAGGCAAAAATGTCCAGCACTGTACTCTGTAGCACAGTGTGTCCAATGTATGCTAATGGCCACAGCAAGCTGCCAAGTCTAATTTTACCTCGATCCATCGGTTTAAAAGCAGAGTTGACATTTCTCTTCCTTAAGTAATTTTCAGCTGTGAGTGTGAAGTTGTATGTTGCTTCCAAATCTTGAGAAATTTCCCAATTACACCAGTTGTTGTGTTCACAAAGTTTCTTTTTTCCAGAAAACCTTAAAAAACAAAATGACAATTTCAGGGTCGACACTTTGTCAAAGCACATGTATAGTTATCTCTTTGGCACACAATGCCACCCTCAAACTACATTCCACATAATGACACTGATCCCATACCAACAAATACAAGTAATGAGATTCATTTCAGTGACTTTGTTACATGTGATTAAAAGTGTTATCAATGAATTCATGATTCTCCCTCACTGGTGATGAGAATATCAATTAATTGACTTTGATTATTCTTTAAAAGGCAGAAAAATTAGGGAAAGCCTGATGATGAGATGAGACAGTTCACACACAACAAATGAACCATTAACTATCTTTCTTACTTTCATCGTATATATTTGAAAAATAAAAAACCTGAGGTAGAAAGTATTACACACAGGTCATCACCTAAAGATCGTCTTCTGATTGTGGTGGGAAGATTAGAAATGTTTGCGTAACTTTTCTCCAACAACTACATGTAGCTTTCATGTGGTCACAAGCATCATAAACAAGGAGCAAGGAAAACTCTCAATAGTTTTACCAGAGCTAACTTACGATTCAAACAAAGTGTACTGTTGTTTATGCCGATCATAACCCAAGCCAGTTTCCACCCCAGGATCCCAGGTGCAGTTCAGAGTCTTTAGGTCTTGGGTTTCACAAGAAAAATTCTTGGGCTCCTCCAGCACTTCTGCCCATGTGAAGAAATAAAAAGAGCAGAGGTAAGGCCTAGTAAGCCCTTTTTCTGAGAGACGAGTCAGACAGAAAGCTGCGTTTGGGTCTGAAGCCATAGGGGAATGTTGACCAGTAAAGGCCACCGTAGGGTTAAAGCCCTCACACGCAGTCAACAGCATCAACAGTCATATTTCAGGCATCTCATCATCTTGGCCCCTTCTCTTTCCTGATTCTTTTGTAACCTCTGGGATACCATGGTGGGATAGGTAGTCAGTGTTGTGTAAGTGGCTGACACTGTGTCCCTCTGACAAAGGATATGTCCCCAGTGCCTGGCAGTATTTCATTTTGTGTGCTGTGGCTTGCAGAAAGCCCAGGGAATGCCAGAATGTCAGAATTTGTGAAATGGCCAAACACAATAGCTGGGAGTCCAGTGATCCAGTGAAATACTTCTCCAGTGAAATACTTCTAAGATGTCAGAGTTATGGCTGCTCCCTGGGCCACACTAAAGGGTATAGATGAATTAAGCATCCAAGAGGCTGGCATTACCTTACTTCCTTTGGAAAGGAAGTAGGGAGAGAGCTGTCACAGACCGCTACTGTCTAGGGGAATAGGGATCCCCCACTATCTAAGAGAATTGCCCTATCATCTAGGGGAACAGGAATCTCAAGACAAAACCAGTAGGTCACCAGGAGGCACACAGAGACCTATAGGAAAATCAGTGCATGTTCGCACTGCATTGATACAGCCCATAGAACCAATTTTGCACACAGTTAATATCCACTACTGATGGCCGCCACTCGGTAACTTCTATTATACGCAGTGAGCACACTGAAGGCCAGGCGTCCTCCTTGTTCACTAATGCCCACCACCAACATCATCATCCTGGTCCGGGGATCTAGCTCAGCGGCCTAAGCACCTGCCTGGCAAGTGCAAGGTCATGAGTTCAATCCCCAGTGCTGGAGAAAAAAAAAAAAAAACCAACATCATCGTCCCATATGCACAGGGGTGGAAATCAGCTCCGACAGGCCAAGAGATTGGCCAAGAGGATGGCCTCAGCTAGAGGAAGATGTGAGCCTAAGTTTTCCAGGCCACCAGCCTTGCTGCATTTCTGTGGTCAGCTGACCTGCAGCCCCCATCCTCCCTGCATCAGCTTGAGCCAAATCTATCATGGTGGAGGCAAAGCAAAATATTTTCTCAGTTCCAGCACTTGACCTGAACTTTCTCTTTTAACACAGCTTTTATCTAACAATCAAATTGTCAGTAAGGGCAAAAAAACAACAGGAAATTCTTGAATATTGTTTCAGGACATCATTGCGAGAGTGTTTCCTAGAGGATGTGGGAAACAGAAAATCAAATGCGTGCATAGCAATGGTTTGTGTGTATTCCATAGGAAATAAGAAGAGAGGTAGGCAGAACGTCTGCGCACTTACTTGACACAAAGAGCACAGCACCATCCTCGAGTGTGTTATTCACCCCACAGTAGACATTTGTCCCCACTGTGCTAGTGAAGGGAACATTAGTCAATCTGAATATGAATATATTTGAATCGAGTTGTTCTCCATGAATCAGGTCCTCTCCCAAGTAACAAGATAAGCCAGGCTTTCTCCCAGAATTGTAGCAAAATGTGACATTGGCACCTTCTTCTACCAGCTTATCCCTGGGGAATATCAACCACTCATTCTCTCCAGGAGTATGAGCTTCATGACAAAAAAAACCAAAAAAACAAAAAGCTTCGTTAGAATCTCACTCAGAATTCAAGGAAACCCCCTCCCCACTTCTCCCTCAGAAGATAACTAGCTTTATCTACCTTCTAGAGAAAGCAATAGATTAAATTTCTACACCAAACCTATACCCTGTGACGCATCTTCCCCAGCATAGCTCCTGTCGTTACAGGAATACCACTGCTGTTGCTGTTACTGCTAGAGGCAGCACCATGACTAGTACCACTGCAGATGATCACACTATCTAGTGCCCAGGCCCTGTGTTGAGAGGTTGTGTAAATCATCTCATGTCCGTCCTTACAATGGCACAGGCAGATACCCTCCCTCCGCCTGTTTGCTCTGCTAGTCAGTGACAAACATTCGGGTCTGCTAGGTCTACCAAGTCCCCAAGTCACATGCCCCTCATCATCTCTCCACTATCCTGTCAATCACATATCTTTCCACCTTCTAGAAATGCCAGTCACTCCAATCCCATCTCCTTTTGTTGTTGTCTCTCCTGCTGTATGGCTCGCTGACATTTCAAATGGTACACGTTCTCCCTATTAAGGAAATTTGTCATCATCTGCATATCCCCTTCCTGCCTCCTTCTCCAGCCTCACCTGCTACTTGGCCTCCCTGAAGAAGCTGCCCATGCTTGGTGCTCATCACTACACCTACTCAACCAGCCCAGTCTGGCTGCCCAGCTACTTGGCCACCACTGAAAACTCATTGCTGACCTCACCTGTTCTTATGCTCCTAAGTTCCCTGATGATGCAGTTATGCAATTTTAGGTGAGAATCCACACTTTAGGGGTTATGGTATGCTTTATAACTAAAGTGACCCCCAAGCCCTCAAGCATTTGGATGGTGACTGGGTTATGGGGCTATCAGAGCTGACTTGCTGTTTGGAGATAGGGTCTATTGGAAGAGGGGGGTCACTGTGGGTATGACCTGGAAGGATCCATCTCTCTTCCTGGACCCTTCCTCCACTTTCTACTTCCTGACTGCTATGGCATGAGCAGCTCGCCTCTGCTGGCTTTTGCATCGTGTGGCTTCTGCATGGAGCCTGCTGACCATGCAAGGATTGAAACTCCTAAAATGTGAGCCAAGATAAACCTCTCCTTCCTGAAATTGTGAGTGTTGGATATTTTGTCCAAGCAACAAGGAAGGTGACTAAGACAGGTTAGCAACAATCAAGTTTTCCATGATTCTTGTGTTACTGTTGGGATTATAGTTTTGAGCAAAATAGCCCATTTCACCAAAACTGTTTATAATGTCGTTGTTTTTCTCTTACTATGTTTTTAATCTCTAGTCTTTTGTCTTTACATGTGTCCCTCTTTCAGCAGTAGGATGTAATCGTTAAGAGGCTGCCTCTGGAGTCAGGTTTTCTTGGCCAATCCTGGCTCCATTATTTAGTAGCATGATCACTCCATGGGTTTTTAAAGCCTCCCTCGGCCTTGGCTTCCTTGTTGCTGAAGTAGAGATAAGAATAAAGCATATTTCATAGGGCTGATGTCAGGACAAAATTAATGTCTAATGCTTAAAATGGTAGAATGTGGACTCCATTCTATCAGTATTATTAATATATGTACTAAACTACTCACATCAATAAATTTGAGCTAATAAACTTACGTAAATTCTTAGCAAAAGAGTGATTCTCTTGACAGAATTTCAGATAAATTGGCAAGGCATATGGTGAGACAAATACCGCTGTTTTAGAACTGGGCAATAGCTTAAAGCATGAGAAGCTACTGAAAAACCCACTTGACATTTTAATTATCACAAAATTAAATTATCAAATAAGGGGCATTTAAAATATATTTGTTCACAATCTCATCACTCCAATGAATAACTGCTTTTGGTTTTTATATTTTATTTTGCTTCTTCTCTCTAGCCGTGGGACTGGTAAACTATGGCTTGTGGGCCCATTTGAGCCTATCATATGTATTTGTAAACAAAGTTTTATTGGAATACAGTCACTCTCATTTGTCTACATGTTGCTGTTTTCAAAGACAGAGGTAAGTACCACAGTCACAACAGAGACTTTTGGGACCTTTACAGAAAATGATTCCCCATCTCTACTACAGATGGATCTACTCTTTGTATTGTTCTAGTGAAAACTTCTATGGTGTTGACAAAGGGTTAATATTCTCAGCATCAAAACTTTTTTCTGCCCAGCATGTGCTGGACATTCATGAGGCATTGAACTAAGGAGAACAGCACAAAAACAAGTAAATAAAAATACCATGCTTTCCTCCCTAGAACTAATGTTGTATCTTTCCCAAAAAGGTTAAATATGGATGTCCTTGTCTAAGTCTAAAGGGCTGCTGTGAAGCCTGAGTGAGAACTTAACAGTTTGTGACTTTAGTACAGAACTTTACCAGCAGTACAAGTGTTCCTGAGGGACCAGCAGAAACTAAGGGGCCCTGGAAGAAGCAGTCCTGAGATATGTAAATACAGTGTCTGGGCCCCCTTCCCCTGTCTTACCCTTATGAAGACACCAGTCTCCCACCCTCATGCTGCAACTCCCCTCTTGAAAACTTGCCCACTGTCCCACTCAGCAGGGTGTTCTGATCTGAATAAACTCTTGTCTCTCCTATATCCCTTGACTGCTGGAAAATTCTCTTAGTGGCCTCATCACTGGCCCTGCATATGCTGTCTGGCATGACAGTTATATAAGGTATATGGCCTGCCTTGGTCACTGAGAATTGTATAGTAAACATACCTTACATATTTGGAAAGTGAATACAGAATTGTCTGAACTGCATAATCATCTCAGTAATTAAGTTCAAAGAGAAAACCTCAGACATCCATCTCCATTCGGCAAATTTTACAAGCAGGCGTTTCTAGTCAGTTATCTACCTAGGATTCCTCAGAGGGAAATCCCACTATGTGACTACTGAGCCCTGGGTAATAATAAGAATTAAACCTGCTCACTCCAGGGACCACTTCACTTCTTACCATGAACTTCCTCCCAGGAACTCCAGTTGCTTGCAAAACTCAGCTCAGGGAACCTTGCATCGTTCACTATACTCTTTATTCTTACAAAGTGTGTTGCGCATTCCAACGGGAGCTCGGATTCCCAGGACCAGTGTAGAACTTGGTTCCTCTTCACAGTGGTGCTGTAATTACCCTAAAAGTAAAGGAAATGTGTGGAAACATGTAGCCATCCAGTTCTGGAAATTGGCTCAATCTGAATTACCTCAAATCACAATCTTAAACCTCTTTGCAATCCATACAAGTGAAGTCCATTCTAACCAATCAATCCCCCTTGCTCTGCTATCTCAGCAGCTGGGCAGATAAGGCCTCCTGCTTCTTGAAAATTCAGTTGTCAGTTCTCTTCCTCCAAGTCCAGAAGGCCCATGTGGAGCAAATGGAGAATACACAGAAGCCATTCAAATCTTGGGAGAAACGATCAGAGACTAAAGTGTTCACAGTTATAGTCACAGAGAATCTGCTCAGAAAATCCCCAAAAACTAGAGACTTCATTGAATCATCCTTTTAAAAATAAGGAAGGTTGATAGGTAATTTAACGTATTGATGTTTGGTCTGACCAGGCTGACCAGGCTTGCCACATGTCCTCAGAAGGGGCCATCCTATATGGCACTGTGGAAGTTCCACAGTCTCCAGAACTCAGCAGAAGGGTCTCCATGTCTCCCATGGTTTTCTATCTGTCTCCTCAGCTAGGGAGGCCACATGGACCATACCCATCCTTGAGCTCCAGCTGTCAAAATGTAGGTCCTAGAGGTCTTAATTACATAGAATGTCTTATACTCTTCTTTGGCAAGTTGGTCCAGGGTGAACTGAAATTTGATCTTTTAATATGGCCATTGGTCTCCATCTTTGTTAGACACTGGCATTTCCATTCTTTAATGCGATAGACTCTCATAGCTCCTTTACATCTTACCTTGCCATTCAAGGTTCTCTACAATTTGGCTCCCACAAACCTCTCCCCTGCAAGAATCTTCTTTCTGGACCTACAGGTCTACCTGACACATTTAGAATCTGCCTGATAGTTTTACTCCTGGCCTAGTTACCCAACTCCCTCTGCACTGGGAGTTTGTTCCATCCTCGAATCCCAGATCATACCCCAATACCTTCATGAAGCTATTTGTTTGTTCGGTGGTTTTGGGGATGGCATCCATGGCCTCATGCAGATTAAGCATATGCTTTGCCTCTGAGTTACTTCCTCAACCTTCATGAACCCATGATGGGCAAATATACACACAGAGATATTTTAAATGAGGGATGTGTGTGCAGGTGACTGGCCAGGTGCCAGCTTTTGTTCTTTCTCCTGTATACCTCCCATCTCCATCTCCCTTGAAGACTTCTTGTATAGTGTGTTTAGTTGTTGGTATTCATCTGATTCTAGCATGTCCCAGGAAGAGTTGGGAGTGTGTGTGTCCCTCTTCTTCACTTCTCCCAGTCGTCCAGTCACTCACTGTCCTCAGTGTGCCTCCTCCAGGACTCCTGCTTGCTGGCCCTGCAGCTAAGAGATGGAGACCACAAACACCTTACACTTCCCAGGGGAAACCAAGTCTGAGTCTGCAGCCATGGACCTAAGGGCAAATGATTTAAGTTCTTAGTGAACAGGGGAAGAGGGTGGTGTAATTCACATGTCACCATGTGGAGGTGGCAACTTAAGGCTTTCCCCCATTTACTCCTGTGTCCTTGCAAGATCCCCTTTTGTTTTTTTGTTGTTGTTTATTGTCTGTAGTAGTACTAGGGACTGAACCCAAGGCATTCTTTCTGAACATCACCTCTAGTTTCATTTTCTTTTATTTTGAGTCAAGATTTCACTAAATCACTAAGTTATTGCTGGAGATGGGCTCAAACTTGTGATCCCCCTACCTCAGCCTCCTACAGTACTGAGTTATTGCTATGTACCACCATGCCTGGTTTAAAGTCTTAAATTTAAACTGTGTCCATGGAAAAACGAACAGAGACATAGAATCAAAGCACCCTAGTCCACTGTGGTGCCACTTAATTGTGCATGTCCTTATCATCCTATACAGAATTGTGATGTTTTCAAGTGCTTGTATTTTATTTCAACTTATTGCATAACTTTTTTCTAAGGTCATGAAACATATTTCTATGTAAAAGCAAATAACACACACAAAAAGAAAAAAAACGACATCGTGAACTATAAATGCCAACAACCACAGATGGGATCCACACCACACACTACTGTGTCTCCCTCAAATGCAGCCCCTTTTC
>RJWT010039348.1:0-12686 GCA_004365215.1 Cuniculus paca | reverse complement strand
GGGGGAGGAGGAGAAAGAAGAGTCAGCCAGAGACTGAGGCCGTCCCAGGAGTGGTGAGCTGGAATTTTTATTTCTTCGTTTTGATTCTATGTTCAATCACCAAATGCAAGCTTTAAGCATGTGCCTCTTTAAAAATGTACTCAGCACAGCGACTCCACTGGCAGGTTGTCTACTTTATTCATTTTGTACTCTGATGGAAAGCCCAGAAAGAACCTGGCTTTCTCAACTTGAGAACCAGGGTTCAAAGGGCTGTGATGCGTAGTCTAGATTGTGTGCTAAGAATCGAAAGCGTTCTTATGACCTTGTGGTGCAAAAGGAGTTCCCAGTTTTTGGTACCAAAAGCTAATGATTCTGAGCTCCCCTTTCCTTACAACACACATTACTTAAATATTTAAAATTTTGAGTTTAACAACCTGCATGAAGGTTAATTTAAAAATTTGAATGTAAGAGTACACAGCCTGCATAAAGGAGAACTGATTTCAGAATAAGTCCATAGCATCTGTGATTCATAGTTTGGCAAAAACCCGCCCATGAAGGATTCATGATGCCTGCAGGACATCGCCGAGTGCCAGGTCTGGAAGGGCAGCACAGAAGCGCTTTGCTGTGTGGCATGTGCACCAGTGGGTGCAGCACAGGGGAGGACCACCCAGGGCGGAGGCCACAGAGAGATGCTACACCGTCAGGGTGTGATGACTTCCGAGCACTGATTATCTTCAATTTTAGTAAATTTCATAATATGGTTATATAATTTATTTTTAAATTCACTTTTAAGTAGTACATAAAATATGAAAATTAATTATCCTTGCAATTTAATTGCACACAATGCTTTAATGTAGATTTGGATGAAGTTCTCAAACATATGATTTTTACAGGTTTTTACTAGAAATAACAGAAATTGCAAGTCTGTTCCATCTCCATTTTGTATTACAATGGACAAGTTCTTGGTTAAAGTTATACATTCTGGCATTTATTATCAATAAAATGGTCCCCAGATCAGTGGTGGTGCTGATGTACCGTAGTTCACATGACTTCATTTAGCCTGTCCTGATGCTATTAGGTGCTACACTCATTTATTACACTACATCGCTGAGAGCTTCCGTCTTTCATGTGCAAGCGATGCGGTTCATTTGTTTTCTAGATCGTACACTGTGCCTAAGAAAATAAACCTCTTGAGAGAAAAACGTCCATACTGACTTTTGGAGAAGGACTGTATATGCATGGAAGATGGTGTTTTGAAAAGGAACTAGAAACTTCATGAAAGCACTTCAGGTTTTTATCTACTTGAAGCAAATTGGTGTTCTAATTGCAGTTTTGTTCAGAACTTTGGAAATTGCTGTAAATGTATAACTCACTGGCTATATGCATGCTTGTATATGCTGCACTAAAAGTCTCTTTGTTTCCATTCATGTGTAATGTTAATAGGCAACTTTTGTTTTATTTATTTTAAAATTAGACATGTTTACAGAGTATCATGTATTACTTGTATACATGTACCTGCATATGCTGGGTATTTCATGTTTAAATAAGTTTAAAGCATCTATTTCAAGTGTTTTCAATCTTTTATGGTAAGAACTTTCAAATTCTCTTTTCTAGTTTCTTTCTTTTTTTTTGGAAATTCACTGAACAGCCGCCCTGCTGAACCCCTCCCCAGAGCTTTGCCCTCCTCTCCGAGACTCAGCACCCCTGGTTGTTCTGTCCCTGCCCCCCAACCCCCATCCTCCTACCCTCTGTCACCACCACCCACTCTTAGCTCCCATGAGATCACTTTTTTATTTCACACACGTGCAAGAGCCTGTGGATGTTGCCTTTCCAGCCCGCCTTGCTCCACTGAGTTTGTGTCCTCCAGGAGCATCCCTGTTGCCACAGTGACAGGACCCCTCCTTGGGGCAGAATTGTCCTCATAGCGTGTGTGTGCACGTCTTCATCTCCTCACCCACTGGTGCACGTGCTGATAGTCTCCACTTCTTGACAAGTGTGGTTAGTGCTGCAAAGTGTGTGGAGTGGGGCTCGTGTTTCTTCCACCTTCCACATCTGCAGGTGCCACAATTGTGGATTCAAACAGAATACTTGGAAAAATAACTGTGCCTATTCTGAGCTCATACAGAAGGCCCACAGTTTGATCTCCAGCACCAAGCAAAAAAATAAACTAAACTTAAGAAATGAAACTGTGGCTAAGGTCATACTTGGGATCCAAATTCACTTTGCTGCCTGCTCTCTGGGTTGGGAATTGACTTAACCCTGTTCCTCTGTGGGTACCTACCTAACAGATCACGCGTCTGGAGTGTAGCTTGCTACTGATGCCAGGATGAGCTCAGTAACAACAGGGACAGGCAGGAGTGGGGGAAGAGATGACTTCCAGTGGGAGCCGACTGCTTCTTAGTCTGGTTTCCAACTTGGAGAGGAAATGTGTCAGGTGGCAGGGCTGGAAGAGTAGGCATAGTGAAGTTATTTTCAGATCCCAGACTGGTCAATGCCTTGAAGTCTTCAAAGTGTCAACCTATAGATGTCTGCATTTCAAATAAATTCCATCTTTTATTTGCAGGTATAATCTAAAATTTTGGGACCACTGTCTTCTAGAAATGCTGGTTTAGTATCCACATGTGCTCGCACACAGCCTGGTTCCTCTGAGCTCTTTTCCAAGGCTCAGGAATGGTTCCCAGCTGTTCAGCTTGGAGCAGAGGGGGATGTCATTAGCGCATTGCACTGTGGCTTGTAGACGAGGGTTCAGGTCACTCCCTCCACCAGTCCTGCGGGCTGCGCCCTGCTGTCATCCAGGTGCAATGACAGAAAGAGCGCTGCTCGCTCCACACTCACAGCCCAAGGGCAGGGCCATCCCCACATGGGCCTGTGCAGGCCATGGCAGGACTGGAAAGGTTGGACAAAGACATGTGGAGAGAAGCCAGGGATCTCATCCTCAGGCAGTCATCAGGTGACCGGCATCAGGACAGGTACCCTGACCATCCCTTGGGGACAGCGTGGTTGCTGCACATCCTTGCTGCCTTGGGCTGTCACTTCCCCCATAAATCTCCACGTGTGGCATTTGTCTGAGCTTGAGAAGTGCACTTCTCTTGGCAAAGTGAGTGAGCTCTAGGAGCTGTCACAGTGCCGATCACATCCTCCAGACTGAAGTCCTCCTCTGACAAGGTCAGCACCTGCAAAACAACAAGGACAGCAACAAAAAGCATTGCTATTTTGAGCATGAAGCACATTGTTCCAAGCAGATGTTCTATCTCTACTTTATGTCAAATTCTAGTTCAGAAGGAGTTTAATAGCCTGGATAATTTTAGACTAATGACGTAATAGTAACTATATGATCGAATGTTATCAAGCTACATATTTTTAAATAAACTTTTGTGCATGAGAGGTAAACAGTTATTTTAAATATATAATTATTACTAAAAGTTGCACTATTTAATACAAAATATAGAATGCGTTATAAACTACCACCCATTTTCCCCGCCATTTGTTAAATGACATGTATTTGTCCAAATGGTTGACCAAAGTCGGTTAGGATGTTCAGTTTTTATGCTGAACCTACCTGTCAACTCTAGACACAAACAATCCATATTCAATGCGAGCACCCAGAGGTGCTAGAGAAATGAGGCAAGTTGTGTCTGGACAGAGAGATCAGCACAGGAACAGTGAATTGGGGACAAAATACAACAGTGAGAATGAGAGCCCCCAGGAAACCACATCCTGAGTACTGGAATATAAAGGCAAACCGGGGGTCAGTGGCGAGAGGTCCAGAGAGACCCACAGAGGGAAAGAGAGAAGGAAGCCAAAGTCTGGCAACACTGAAGAAATATGTGGTTGCCTCAAATGTTTGTGTACCTTTGTGCTGTCCATTATCATGGGTCCCAACCCTATGTGGCATTTTTTGGTTAAAGTAAACTAAGCTTCATCCCCTTGCTGTCTGTGAAGAGCTCCGTAGCCACATGGGTGCCTGGACACTGCAGGAGGTGCTGCAGACGTGGAGCATCTTCATCACTGCAGAAACGGCGAAGCAACGGACTCCACGCCGCGACCACCGTGTTCAGATGAAGACAAAGTCAGCGCAGCGATAGTGGCGCCTCACGAGCAAGGCTCTTCCACTGGCCCAGTGGGGTTGGCTGAGGCTGCACTTGCCGCACTGCGATATCAAGTTTCTAGGCAGAGGTGCTGTGGTTTGGTTCTTATTTGGCCCCGGCAGCGCACGGGCTGAAGGCCAACGGCCGGCCTGTGGCACCTCTGAGAAGTGTTCGAACCTGTAGCAGGTGGCCCCTGGTGGAAGGAAGTTAGGAAGGACGGCCTTGGAGGACACACTGGGGCCCCAGTGGGTCTCTCTCTGTTTCTCTCTGTCTCTGCTTCTCAGTTGCTGTGAGATGAGCAGACTTCTTCTGTCACAAGTTCATGCCATGATGCTCCACCTTGTCACAGACCCAAACCATCACAGGTACTGACCATGGACCAAGATCTCTGGAACCAGGTGCCAGAATCCACCTGTCCTCCTGTCCTCCTGTCCTAAGTTGTCTTACGTCAGATATTTTGTCACAGTTACAGAAAGCTGGCCGTTTCAAATGATAGGATCCATATTCAGGTAAGAGCTGCAACACTGAAGAAACTCTTCCTCTTCCCAGAAGTGAAAGAGAAATGCATCCTGTGGGAATTCTCCGAAAGACTGAGAGCTGCAACCCCACATGGAAAAGTTACCAGTGAAGAAAGCAGTGCCTCCCCTAGTGATTAATACAGCTGGGTGCCAACAAGCATATGAACCCAGTGCCATCAGTAAGGGCCTGCTCATGGGCTGCCAGTGGGCCTCCCATCATAGAGGGCAAAATACGGCCAGCAGAGACCAGAGGGTGAAGGGAGCCACAAGTGCACACCTGTCATGGCCCCAGCCATCCGTGCTGGAGCCCCTCGGCTTTGGTTGTACACAAGCATCAGCTCAGAGCACGAAAGCATCCCTGTCCCTGCCTCGCTCTGGGGGGCCCAGGCATCAGTCTGGTTTTTAAAACTGCAGATGATTACGACGCACTGCCAAGGTGGAGACGCTACAGCTGCATATACAGTCAATGAAAGATTCCTGGACGTATTTATAGAAAAACAAACTAAGGGTTTACAGTTTCCAGCCTGCCCTGTGGAGCTCAGAAATCAACACTCCCATCCTCACCACAAGAAAAATGCTGAACGAACTGGAAAGGACTCCTAGACCATCAGAGAACCGAGGGCACAGGGAAGAAGCAGCTGTTGGAGCCGCACTGGGAGGGACCCCAGAGGGTGAGTGCTGAGTGGACAGATGCCCAGGGTGGGCTGCTGTGAGTCCAGGCGCAGCACCCACAGCCCGAGGGCTCTCCCCCGGGACACCCCACAGGTACTCGGAGTACAGATCTCGGGACTGGCTGGAAAACAGCTGCCCGCTGCTTTGGGCCATGGGAGAAGAGGGAGCAGCCTGAAATGCACCCAGCTCTGAAGAGACCCCAAGCTGAGGGAAGCTGTTCTTCCAGAGCCTGACTGTCATGAGCAAGTGGGGCCAATGACAGAGGCTGACACACGTCAGTCTTTCCACTGTGTCAGAGTCCATCGAAGGTCGGCAGACCGCGAGCTCGTCAGTCTCAGCAGCTTTGCCTACCGAGAGCTCTGGTTTCGCTGGGTTGTGAGAGCCACAGCAATGGCGAGCTCTCTATTCCACTCCAGTCTTAATGACCAACACCGCCCAACACCTGAGTCATATTGCCACAGTGGTACATGGGTTACAGAAAGGCTGACGAAGAGCCAAGGAGGACACATGTCTAATGAGGCCACATAGCCAATCAGCAGAGGAGCCGTTAAGGTGAAAGGGGGCGGGTCTGGAGCCACATCACTTGGAGACCTCAGTACCTACATTGTGTGTCCCAGGGTACCGTGATGCCTGCAGCCACAGACATCTTTTCTTTTACGCATCGTGGATTCCAGGGTTGCAGGTCTGGTGTGCTTGCCAAGTGGTTGGTGTCTCTGATGTGGTCTGAGTCTGTGTGTCTATGCACCCAGGATTCAGTTTGGTAAGTTCAAAAGTAGTAAAGGTTTGTCAGCACGAGTAAGTCATGTATCAGTCCATGCACTATGCTCGGTAGAGAGATGGTGGCTGTCACAAGCACAAAGTCCTGAGGCATCGTACGCTAGCTCTGAGCTCAAAACAAACTCACTCAGGAGCTCTCTGCACCAGAGCCTGGTGGACCTGGCCACTCAGCTCTGGGCAGGGAGGGAGACTGGGGAAAGGGGGTGCTGTGGATGGAGGAGGTTTCTTGGCTGTAGAAGGCTGAGATACCTGTAACTGGATGACCCCGAGGCTACCTATGGAAATTACTGCTACTCCCAAGCAGATGTGCCTTGGATGGGAAGGGGACGCACCAGTCTTCAGTGTGATCGATGGCAAAGCGACGGGTGCCAACTTTGAAAGTGACAATGATACCTTAAGTGGGATGTGCAGTTAGGGGTTTTGGAGGACATGGTCTCAACTTGATCCCAATCCTATTTCACCCTGTCTTCCTGTCCCTTATTTCTAGGAGAGAAAACAGTGATTTACAGATGGGAATTTCCCCAAAGGTGTGTGGTCAAGGTGGTCAGCTCTCTGGGTCCCAGTCTAGGGCTCTCTGTGGATGGTAGGGTGCAGAGTTGGGAGTACTTGGAGGCAGATTGGGTGATGCAAGAAAGGTTCTAGGACAGGACAGAGATTCTGGGTGCAGGAAGGCAGGGAGGAGTTCACGTGGGATGTGGAGTTCAGATTTGTCCTGGGAAACATGGGAAACCATTGGAGAAACTCTTTCCCTGTGAAATTACACACAAAAAAGCAACCCACAAAATCAACAGTCCTTTAAGGTGCTTGGTGTGAACCAGGAACCATCTTAGGTGGATTGGTTCATGGGCTAAGACCAGGGTTTGGTGTCCCCTAGGAGAGCTGGCCATGGACAGACTTTGTCCTCTCCCAGAACAAACAACAGGCAGCCTCCGCTGCTAGGTTTGGAGTTAGTTGCTCACAGGGCAGGGAGACAGACTCACTGTGCTCGCTTTTGTGGTATGTTTCTTTATTTATATTAACGCTGTTTGCCTTAGGGATCTCAGATGAACTCCAGCTTATTCTCACTCATGACCTATAAACTCTCACCAGATGCACGAACGAATAAATGAATGAATGGGTGAATAAAAATGTAAGGGAGTACTTGGTGCACATCTACATATTATCTCTAAAAACAAAAAACAAATCCCTCCTCTGAGTAGGGCAAAGTACACACTAAGAGAAAAACAAAGGGAGGATAGAAGGAGACCAGGGATGGGTCTCTTACAGAAGGGGAGAGGTCAAGGAGTCCAAAGCGAGAATGGTAGAGGAAGTAGGCAGTGAAGATGCATCAGGCGCACGGATCTGACAGTGAATGTGGACATTCCACACCATCAGCGCGACTGAGATTAACAATATCAGCAAAAATGACCAGGGGGCAGGGGAACAGGAAGAGGAGGGAGGGAGGGGGGACGGGGAGGGGATTACAAAACCAAGCTGTGTTACATACACATGTCCACTACTCAGGATGATTGTAAAATGCATGTACTTGATGAATAAAACAAAACAAGATAAAATAAAATAGCACCAAGTTTGTTCACCAGTGTCAGAAGGTGGCACAGGACACAGACTTCACCAGTTTGCTCAATGCTGTATTCCTGTACCCTAGTTGAGCCCTCAGCACACAGCAGAAGCCCAAGAAATATTCAAAGGGACTGCAGAATGCTCAGGGGACTCCTTCGTTAAACAAAGAGTTCTTTCAATATGCAAGTAACCAGCCTCTAATTTATCTTGCCCACAAGAAAGCAGTCAGTTGAAGTTAAGGAGCCTTTTTTCAGGGAAGTCACTAATTGGTTAACTCATCAGAAGAAGGGTAGAGAGCGCTTGCAGGTTTAAACCTAGCACAGGTGATGAAAGGAATCCTGGAGGGGAAGCCCAGAGGCGCTACAGCCCAAGCGCAGGTCTGGCAGGGAGCCTGGCCTGACTTGGCCAAGAAGCACGTGGCGTGCTGCGTGGGCTCATCGAAGGAAAAACCTGCCACACCCCAGGTGGACCTGCTGGCCACAGCTAGGCACCAAGTACTTTGGTTCTGGAAGAGCTGTTGAAATAGACTGCCCTTCTGGTTATTCCGGGACATGTGTACCTAACTGGCCATAACAGAGAAGAAAAGAAAAAGAAGAGAGCCCATAAACCTTGCTGGGGTGCACTCATTTCCCAGGCTCCTGGGAGTAAACTGATGAGCAGCTTGTGAGGCTGGACAGTCAGGGAGAGATCCTTAGAGAAGGGCCCCCTCCTGTCCTAGCTGGGGTTCTAGGATAGTGACCTCATCATAATCTGGGTCAAATTCCAAGGGGAGTTCTTTCCTTTTTGTAATGACGAGAATTGTTAATATTTTCTGAACACACAATTATCAAAGTCTTGTATTTGCTTTAAAAGAGCTCTGCCAGCAAAGGGATTATGTAGGGCTCAAAATGAAAAGATTTATGCACGTTTGAAGTATTTTTCAAATCAAACGTGCTGCTATTAAAATCCCATGCCTATTTCAGTGACCGAGGGTGTTGGTGGCTGATGAAGAGGTGATAATCATATCCATAGGGTCTGGTCTTGGTGTGGATCAGGAGGGACCAGTAGGTTGGTGGGCATGGCAGGCAGGGTGACGCCCAGCTGTGTACCGTGGACCCAGACCTGAGGCCTTGGGGTGGGAGAGGCCTGGCTTCTCATCCAACCCTGCTCCTTAGGAGCAGAGCTGGAGCAAGATGCTCAGTGTGTCCATGGCCGTTCTCTCCGCATGGGACGCTCTAGGCAGAGTCAGCAGGCACAGTCCTGGGGCAAGGACACGGTGAATAATTAACTGCTGCTGTGACCACTGTGGTCATCATCCCATCATCCAGCAAAGGAGGTGATTCATAAAGAAAAAGCACCTTTTGTGGCCAGAATCTCTCGGTGCGGCACCTTTGAGGCCAGGCGGCCCTGGTCCCATCCCATGCCTGGAGGGATTTTCCTGATTTTTCCTTTTCCAGGCCTTGCTCACATCCCAGAGAGGCACCAGCACCAGCATCTGCAGCCAAAACCACCTTCCCCACCTGCTCTCCAAGATGCAAGAATCCCTAAAGAGAGCAGGTCCTTTTCTCTCAGATTGATACTTTCACTTTGAAGTCTGCACACCAGTGCCAGGATTTCACCCTGACCTTTCCACCCACGTCCTTTGTGCCCAGGCGTCCTTTCCCACTGCACTCTCCCCTCCCTCGGTCGCCAGGCCGTCCTCTTCCCTTCGTACTCCCTCATTCCCTTCCCCTCTGAGCAGTTCCTCCTGCCAGAAGTCCGCTGGTTTCTGAGGACTCTACTCAGCTCCCAGCCCCCAGGAACCCCTGGCCCTTGGCGGCTTGGATGAGCTGCTCTGCATGAGGCTTTTCCTAACCTTCTACCGGTCACCTGCCCGACTCTGCACCGTAGCTCTTTGGACATCAGGGCTTCTTTTTCTCTCTTAAGTAGGGGGATTGGACCGAATCGCCAGTGTTCAAACAGAGAGACCAGTCGGTCACCCACGGGCAGTTTACAGAGAGCACAGTCCCCAGGACGTGAAAGGAAGGCAGGTGGGTTGCACTGGAGAAGCCTCCCGCCTGATGGATGAGGTGTGCCGTTGCCGCCAGTGCAGGAGCAGCCTGAAAAGAGCCTATGCTTGGACTTGAGTATAAACACCATTTGTTAAAACTTGAATCCAAAGCTGTTTCAGCTGCTTATCGTGTGGAACACATGTCAGTTGGATATTCACTTCTGACATTTTGTTAGCTGTCCATGATATCCCAGGAACAGGGAATAAAGCATAAGACAAAGCATATGGATGAGACAAAAAACAAAACAAAACACTCTTTCTACTGTAAAACCCATTTCAAGACAACTGCAAAAGGCTGTGAGCTTCTTTGACAGCTCCAAACTCCAACCTGAAACGGAGACAACGCCCTCTACGCCTGCCTGTGACCCACACGCTGTGTGGCCTGCCTGCCACTCAGGGGCAGAGCTAAGGCCATTTACCCAGCGGAGGCATCAGTACCAAACTGGCAAAACGCAAATACCAATCCGTGTGCAGTGAAGAGCAGTAGAGATACTGGAATCGCCTCACATGACAGCTCCTTTACTTTCTGGAAGACTGAGGGATCATCAAAGTGAAAGGTGTAAATAATTTTTCTCCACCACTCCAAAACCCAAAACCAAGAAGAATGAGCAGAAAAGTCTGAAAGTTCATCTGCTGCTCCAGTGAAAGCTGCTTCCCAAGCTGGTTTTGTGGAAGAGAGACCGAGAGACCCAAGAGTGTGTTAATCAAGGTGTTTCATGATTTAATTTACCTTGATTAGCCCAGCAGTTTGCTACACCTTCCTCAACAGTGCTCATCAATTTCAGCAACTGGTGGAGTGAAAACACCACACAGATCAGTCTCAGGGGCCCAAGCTGCTAATCAATTTTGAGAACCTGAATCAATGTGCATTTTATCTTGTCACTTTTTACTTGACATCTTGAATATCTCCCATGACTCTCAAATCTGAGGAGTGAGTTTTAATGCCGAATAATGAACTAAGATGATACCATATTTCATTTTGGGTTCAGGACAGGCATCATATCCTCCCCTATCCACCCCTCTTTTTCATGTGGGGACTTTGTGTGCCTGCAGACAACAAGGGCTATCACCTGTCACAGTCGGCACAAAGCAGCAGCTCTCTCTTGCTCACCTCAGAAGGGAAATTGCTTAGAACATGTTGGTTTATGTATATAAATAAGATGCTGGTGCATTATTTATTGAATGGCAAAAATATCAAAGCCATAGCATTTTAGATGGTGATATCGTCAATTCCAGCCCCTATCTCAGCTGGAGAAGTCAAGTCCCTGGGGAGACACTGCTGCCCCAGTCCTGTTCCATCCAGGCCCGGGCTAATGGCCCATACAAGGCAAGAGCACTTTTCCTGTGCGTGCATGGCTGAGGTAAGCAGAGCTTTGCTGCCAACGGGAAGCGAGCGGCCTCTGATGCCACACATTAGCCATATGCCCAGCAAACCGCCTGTCCCGGATGATTTCAAGATGCACCAATCTCATTGCATCCATTGAGATGTTTGCAATGTTGTAAGCAGGGTGAGCCTGCTTCCTAAATTAAGATTTCTTTGTTGCAGATGTGCATAGACTGTATTTCCCTCCCTTGCTTAGCAATTGAATTAAATCAGCAGCCATCTGGATCCTCCAGCAATAACACATTTATTAGAGAAAGATTAGGACAGCTCTTTGGATATGAGGTCTGAAGACCAAGTTGTGCATCTGACAGACAGTTAACGCATTAACAGTCTGGAAACAGAACACACTGCAAGATTTCCTGCCTAATCATCAAGACCTGTGTACTGGTTTCCATTTCACACTGTTGGGTCTAAGTGTGACAGCTGCAGGTCAGGGGGTCAGGCAGGGAGGGATCCAGGAGGCCAGGCCCAGACTGGGACAGAAGCTGAGAAGGAGCAGACCACCACTGCGATGCGGGTACAGGGCATCTGAACATCAGGACACAACCTTGGAGTCAGACGACGCACAGCACTGAAGGTCAGGGTGAGGCCCTGGCGGAATGCAGGCTGCTGAGATGCCTGCAGCAAGAAGGCGACCATAGTCAGGGCTGGGACTCTTGTGAGGGCTCCAGGTGGAGCCCAGAGTGGACTGAGGGTTGTGGCTCTCACTGGGTGTTGGAGCACACGATGCCCTGTGGCACCACTTGTGGCTGGAGAATGCCTGCAGCTCCTCTCCTGCTCCAAGCACAGTTCTCTGTGAGGAGTTTCACACTGGCAGCCCTTCTTTCTGGCACTGAGGTGGGTGCCATGCCTTCCTGCCCCTCGTGATTCCCTGTTTCAAGCAGCAGGGCAGGCTTAGCGGGTCAGGGCATCAAGAGCCTAGGCCCTGGCTCTGCATGCAGGCTTGGCTCTGTGGTAGTTAGGCTGGGTGACTTCCAGCATCAGTTAGCTCAGAGACCACGGACAGCCACCCTCTGATCTACTTTATGCAGCTGGGCTTCCAATTCTCCCTGCCACACACACACACACACACACACACACACACACACACACACACTAGGCTGCTCCACAGGCCTGCAGATCCTGCTGGGACGGGGAAGAGAGGCGGCCCTGCCCCTGGGCCTAGGGAAAAAGGATGCTCGCTGTGTGGGGGGAGATGAGTGGCAGGTGACTGAACTGCAGGCCAAGCTGGCCTGGACGGGTGTCTCCGGGTTGACTGTGAGGGTCACACCAAGGATAGACCTGGCAGAAGGCCCAGCCTGCAGAGGGGGGATGAGCCTGCCGCCTCTTTCACACGCGCAGACCACTGAGAGAGAAGATGGCGGCTGAAACCTGGGTTCCCTCAGCTGCTTCACCTCTGCCTCCTGTGACCCTAGGGCGCCCTCTGATGGTGACGGTGCCCCAGGTCTAAACTCACAGAAGCACACACAGGAAGTAGTGCCCTCAGTCCTGCAGAACCCACCCCCACATTCGATCAGAGTGGGGATGGCAGTAGAGCCCTTCGTCCCCCATATGCCCTAACCCTGACCTTAATCCTACCCCTACCCCTAACCCCAGTCCTCTGATCATCTAACCCAAACCGTAACCTCTGCCAGCTGCCGGCAGACCCCAGCGGATGAGCCCTGACACAGGACACCGAG
>RJWT010039347.1:0-12680 GCA_004365215.1 Cuniculus paca | reverse complement strand
AAGTGGAGTTAATGACAGTTTATTACTTTGGTGTGTATTGCTATTTATGGCACTATTAAGGGTTCAACACTTCTATCTGCAATTCAATAATTTTCTTTTTAGAATCTAAACTGTTTAAGAATAAAAATATTTTACAACAAATATAAAACCATTTATGGCTATTGTTTATGATATTTCATGTGAATATTAGTGTGTTTGACGAATCAAATATAAATGTGCTTGGTTACAGGATATTGCCTCAGATTCTCCCGGGGGAATTATGTACCATGTAGTATATTCACTAGATCATCCTTCTAAAAATTCTAAAAAGTCTGAGTTCTAAAACACAACTACTCCAAAGATACTGAAATGGAGTTGGTGTCCTGTTTTAGCATAGGGCAGCAAAGATGAGCATAATAAGGAGAGCAGTTCTGTCTCAACCGCACTAATTCTGCCCTGGACTCTTGTTATGCTTGTGGTGTGGGTGTAAACTATCTGCAGTCCCCTTGTCTTTATTCCGTCACATTTCCATCATGGCTTGCAAACACGCTTCCTGAGGTCCTTGACTCTCCCTTTTTGTTTCCATTGACACAGTACATTTTCTTCCTCAAATAAAATAGATTCCCTTTGAGGTAACACTGCTACTTTATGAATGGTACATGTTTATGGGAATAGTGAACCTGTAAATTCAGGCCATAGTTTTGTCTCTGAGTTGAGAGGAATCCCAAAGAAGAGTGAAAGGTTGGTCACACTTGGAAGCTATAGAAAGAGAAGAGAAATAAGGGTAGAGGGTAACCCACTTGGGAGCCCTCCTCTCAGGACCTATTCCCATTCCCCAGTAAATTTTCGTACTCTTAAAAAAAGAAAAGAAAGGAAAAGATAGAAGCAGAAAGCACTGAGAGACCAAGGAGTTTTCTTTGCCCACAGTGGAAATCTATGAATTGTTATTAGTTTCATTACTTTAATTGTTGTTAAAGTTGCCTGGAAAATATTTACCAATTACATATATTTTTACTCTGTAACCACTGTGAAGACTTTTTGTTTTTGTTTCCCTCAACATCTGTAAATTTTGTGTTAATACTATTTTGCTATTTCTGAATTAAAGGAATTTTAAAAAGGCATTTCTTCTTCCAAGCTGACACTATCATTTCAGGTGTGAAAAAATCAGACCCACTTGCACATTGTGTACCAGAACACTTCAATCTTAAGATCATTAACATTTTGGGTCAAATAAGTTTTTGGTGTCGGAGGTTGTCTTATTTGATATAGAAAGTTGGCAGCATCCCTGGTCTTTTTGCACTGGATACCAATAGAACTCATTTACTTCTCCTGTTGTGATAACAGTTTCTCTAGGCTTTGTCAGAATTTTTTCCCAGAGATAAACTCACTATTGCTGCCTCCTTCTCACTGAGGAGAGTCCTCTTGTGATTCTGGAGGTTTCTGCAGATGGAGGAAGTGCTCCCCTTGGACTAGCTTTGTAGCCGGGGGCAAGGACAACATAAGCCAGAATATTTTTCTGCATTTTACTTTACATCTTATTCACTCACTTATTTAACTGATATTTACTGATCATTGAGGATGTACCCCAGGCACAAAGATAGTGAATAAGATAGTAAGGTCTCTATTTTCAGGAAATGTGCCTTTGAAAGAATACAGGAAAAGTGAGAAGCATAAGTAGTCAGTAAAGCAGTAAACAAGCACATGGATAATGTAACATCAAATATTGGAAGGGTCTGAAAGGAAAATTAAATAAGTAATTGAGTACAGTGATTAGAGTGGATAGGTTGGTGTTGCCTCAGAGAGGATAATCAGAAGATTTGCTTAAGGAGGTAACATTCGTGCTGAGAAAGAGAAACAGCTAAATTATGCATATTCCAGACAAAAAGGAGGTAGAAAATGTTACTAGCTTCACGTAAGTTCATTTTTTCCAATGGCAATAAGAAGGCCACTGTGGAAGCGCAGAGACCATGGGAAGCGGGCTGCTCTAAGGGTTCCAGGGCCAGGGGAGGTCAGTGTGCCCTGAAGCCCTTCCATTTCCTTATTGTTGCGAAGGAAGCCGTGAAAGCCTTCGAAGCAGAATATGAATAAATTCTCATTTAAGGTTTTATGATGACCCTTCTGAGAAAAGTGTGAAAGCGGGGAAATATATTGTGAGACTTTTGAAGAAGTGAGAGACCAGGGTAGGTTAGGACTGTGCTGTAACATTAGAAACTGAAGAATTCAGAATATTATGGAAGCTGAAGCACTAGTAGCTATGCCAGGGCGTGTTGAATAATGAGGAGGAAAAGCATGGACTAAAGAAGACTTCTTGCTTTGGAGACTGAATGATTAGGAGGGATTTTGTTTTTGTTTACCAATACGAGGAAGATTTGTTATGGGTTGATATGTGGGCTATGCGGTGGAGATTGGGAGGGGAGGTGGTTAAAAGTCAACCCACCGGGTCCTTTTAGTTTTGAGATTACTCAAAAATTTGGAATGTGCAGATGATCTTTCATGAACCCCCTAATCTGAATTTCAGAGACTTTAATTTGCATTGCAACCTAATTTTTATAATACTGAATACTAGGAAGCTTCATCCTTTTCTTTAGAAAAATACTTACGTACCTAAAGATTACACAAATGACTAATTCTCAGTAAATCATGTGTTCAGAGTTGCGGTTTTAGAGAAAGTGATGACTATATATGGAAACAGACGTCCCCATCTTATTTCATTTGCCTTGTGATCACTGACTCATGTAGCTAACGTGACTATCTGGGGTTATGGGCTATGGAACAAAAGGAAGCTTCTTTCTGTAGTGGAGAGAAAGGCTCAAGAAACAGTGTTTTAACACATGGAACAAACCGGCAAGAAGCCTCAAAAATGAATCCCTCTCCAGTGAATGATTAAGAAGTTCCATGTTCCTCTATTCTTGCTTCTCAGAGTTCGTCTAAGTCCATGTATAACGTAAGGTTTTGCAGTGTTCTCTGTCTTTAAATTTCAGCAGCAGTTAGCAGGCTTTTTCTGGAACAGATTTAAAACATGTACTCCTTGCTTTCAGTTGTGAAACACTGACCTGGCAAATAAATGAGCAGCTACAAAATAAAGAGAACAAGACGGTCATTCACTTTGAAAAAAGGGTTTACTGTGAGATGTCTTGAAATAACGAACAACATTAAAAGATTTAAAACATCATTTCATAAACGATTTCCGCAATACGTATCTATTTCATCTAGCATAGATCTTCTGTATTGTGCTGTAGGTAAACATTTTAAAATTTGTGTACCAATAAAGTAATGTGGGGATTTTATTTCACCTTCCAAATAAACATAAGATACTCTTTCATTTCCTTCAATGAATAAAATATTTTATTCATTTCCTTCAATGAATAAAATATTTGTCTCTGCTAAGGTTCTCCCATGTTTTGAGATAGCAATGTGAGCATTTCTGGTAATTTTCCATTTCTACCTGGGGTTTCTTCACTGATGAATTCATCTCTAAGATCAGCGATATAGTTGGGATAAACTTATAAATAACTATTGTTTGAATGTTGAAAATGAAAACTCTTATTTGTGAGTTAATATAGTGTTGACTTGTGGATATTGTATTTGGGTTAAACTACACATTTTCTTTTCCTATGATCTATTTTAAATAATTCTGGAAATACAAAAATGACAGATTAGCATTGTCTTAAGCATCTTTTTCAATAAATCATATGTGAAAACATGTATTTATTATAATAATGATTGTAATAATAAAAGTTGAATTGAATTCAGATGAAAAAGCTTTGAAAATGATATATAATCATGCAGAAGTAAGGTGTCATTATTATTATTTTTTCTTTGTGATTGTTAAGTTATACTTGATAATACCATTAGCGTGGGTTGTGATTTAAACATTCAGTAATAAGACAATCTACAGTCAATTCTATATTGGAGTCTCATATTAACCAGCATTTTTTAGAAACATACTTTAGGCATTTTATGGAGGGCTTTTGTAGAACTGCATTGCTTCTAGGCTTACATTCCTGGAATATTTGTCTTCAGATTTTTTTTTCCCACAAAATGCAGCATATGTGGAGATGATTAAAAATATGGTCTTTAAGGGCAAATTACCTGTATTCAAATCCCAGCCAAGCCACTTATTTTTTGTAAGATGTAGATGAGTGAAACAAAAATTTTGTACTTGTGATTCTTTACCTGTAGATGACAATAATAATAATTTTGATGATTAATGTGCTAATATAAGTAAAATACTAGAAGAATGTCCACAACATAGTAACAAACAAATGTCTGCAATTATTGCTTCTTCCCCAAGCCTGGTAAAAATTCAGATACTGGTTGTTAAGTTGTATTGGTCCTGTTTGAGATAGTTTTTATGTACAAGAAATCAGCAATGTACTGAGTGGCTTTTGCTGGTAGGGGGGGTAATATTTGCCTAACAATTACACATCATAAAATAAAAACATTATGATGTGTAATTTAAGTACAAGAGTTTGGCTTTCAAAAGGGAAAGACAGGGCAACATCTCCAATTTGAATTCTAAGCTAAGGCTTGGCTTAGTTCCAGACATGTAGTAGGTGCTTTGTAGACCTGAGCTCATTCATTAGCTTTAGTCACCCTGTATTCTGACCTATGCTAAGGAAGGACATTGCTTCAGATTCTTAGTAAATCTGCATTTTTATCGTAAATGTGGTCTTTCATCTTAGGAGAATCAGAAACTTCAAAGCTACAGTATTGTGGTTGAAATATTCAGCTTTTTAAAAAACATATTTCAGTTCATTTACCTAGTATTTTCTCTGCCTTAAATTATCAACCTTTTAAAATGCATGTATTCACCTCACATTTAAAATGTAAACAATGTCAAGTTTTCTAAAAGGCAACAAGAGATTATTATATAGGAAAGGAAGCAGCAGTGTAGTCTTTTTATTCTTGCCTGTTTTAGATTTTGCAGTTTTAATCAAATTGGTGTTTAAAAATACTGAGCTTTATTTGTTGAGAACAGTGTGTTGTTCATAGAGATTTTTAGGTGCAAATTATCTAACCAGATGTTTAAACACTAAGAGGAAATAAGCTAAATACAATTAACACAGTCTTTGTTTATCAAGTATTTAATTCTTAGTGGTAGGCCAGAAAATCAGGTTTTTGATCCTGTAAGACATATAGACAAAACTATTTGGATAATGTAAAGTTCAAGACACTGAAGGCTACTTTTGAAACTCTTTAAATTTTTCGAAGTGTTTACAGTTTATAGATGACTTCCAAATTTTAGTTATTGATTGTCTTTATCATTGCTTTGTATGACAAATTCTAGTATTCATGACAGTAATAGATAAAATACTGCATTGCAATTTTCTACTAGTAAACTTTACTAATTAGCTATGCTCTTATGACAATATCTCACAACAAGGGAAGAGTGTGGGTATGTGGAACACGCATGCAAATATAAAAATAACACTGCATAATATTGCCGTATTTCAATTGCTGAACTGTGGCTCAACTCTTAAATAGTCATCTATAGGATTATGTTAATGTGGAATGTGGGTGTTTTTTAGTTACTTTTCTCTTGTTGCTGAAACAAAAAACCCAACACCCAAAATTAAGGAAAAAAGGTTTGTTTATCTCACAATTTGTGGAGGTTTCAGTTTATAATCAGCTGGCTGCAAGGTAGAGTAGTATGGCACAAGGGCAACAGTTCAGCAGAAGATAGCAAAAGTAGTAAGAGCAAAAAGGGGGAGAGCAAGCCTCTTTCCTTCTCTTATATTGTAAGCAGGCTATCCTCTGCCCTCAAAGTCCTAACAGTTTTAGCACTGGTGAAAAGTCCACATCCTTGCGCTTCTCCAAGACGTAAGGCCAAACGCTTGGCTGCAAGCCCTTATATAAATGAAAAGTTAAACACTCCCTACATTAAATAGCATGAGATAAACATTTCATTCCAAAAGTTATAAACAGGGGTATACAAAGGATTTGGACCAAACCAAGTCGAAAATCCAGCAGGGGAAACATTAAGTCCTGTAGTTCCATGTCCAGCATCTGAAGCAAATTGTGGCAAATTGTGAGCTCCAAAGGGCTTGAGGGACTCTACCCATATGACATTTCTGGTGGTTGTAGCTCCTATGGCTTCTCTCTTGGGTCCACTTTGCTCCCTCCTGGTAGCTTTCCTTAGACGATCCATGTTCCTGGCTTTTCCAAACTCCTGGAGTCTCCATTGCACCTTAGGCTTCACCCTCACAGCTTCACACACTGTCCGCTCAGGGCACACTGCCTGGCCTCCAAGGCCTTCTGAAATCCAGGTGGAAGTCTTTTTAACCCCATAACTCTTGTATTGTGCATGCACCTAAAACCAGCACTTCATGGATGATGCCAAGGTCTGCTGCCAACTGGAGTAGTAGCCAGGCTTTCCTCTTTCTTGACTGTAGGGTTTGAGTGCCTGGATCACTGGGCACTCTAAATCCAATTCTGAGTAATAAATTCTCTATGCTGCTATCATTCTGGAACATGGTGCTCTGTGGCTTTCTCCTCAGAACAGAGTCTTTCACTTTTGCAGTTTTGAAGCTGAAAAAGGTGAAGATTTGCTGCTTCTTATGATGCTTCAGACCATGTTTTATATTCTCCTGTTCCTTCTCAGCAATCAAGATCTCCTCTGCTCCATCTTTGCAGTACATAGTTTCTATTGGAGCTTTCTTTCTGACCAAACTCACATTGTTTTAAATCATCCTGCTGGGTTCTTTGCTCTTGATTGTCAACATAGATCTGGTTAAAGCCCCCAACTGTAACCATGCCACAGCCTCAGCATTCAACTGCCTTGAAATTTCTTCTGCCAGATTATTAGTCTTCCACCCTTAATCTCAGTTTCAAAGTCTCTGGATATTAGCAAAATGCAAACTTTCTGCCAAGCCATAACACACATTGTCTGGAATCCAACAGCCAATGCAGTCCTTCTTCCCAACAGAAACCTCTCAAGCCTTGTCTTTATTGGCAGGATTTCTATCAGCCTTCTGGTCTTTTGAGCTGTGACCAGTATCTCCCTTACAGTACAGTGTAAGGCGCTGCAGCACTACTGTTTCAGGTGACACCTCCAAACCTTTTCAATCTCTTCCCACAAGCCATTCCCAAAGGCTCCTAAACCTCATGGTCAGGTATAGTCACAGCAACAACCCCACTTCTCTGGTACCAAATTCTGTCTTAGTTAATTTTCTCTCATTACTAATACAAAATATCTAACACCCAAAATTAAGAAAGGAAAGGTTTATTTAACTCACAGTTTGTGGAGGTTTCAGTCCATAATCAGCTGGCTCCAAGGCAGGCTCACATGGCTACAAAAGTTCAAGGTGGCAGAAGACAGCAAAAGCAGCAAGAGCAAAAAGTGGGAAAGCAAGCCTCCTTTCTTCCCTTATATTGTAAGCAGACTACCCACCACCCCAGGTGGATGTAACCCTCACATCATAATGGTTGATATATTGTATCAACTTGAGAAATCTAGAAGCTTAACTAAGTAACTCAGCAGTTCTACATCCTAGTGTATAGAGGACATGCCCTTAGCGCTCTGGAATGTTGTTCATTGTGTCAACTTGAGAAGTTTAGATGTTTAAGCGACTCAGCAAGGGGCCAGGGTCCTCACTTGTAAACATCTTGAGCCTGTGCAAGAGGTGAGCAGGGAGATCATATGAATGTTACACCCACTCCAAGGGCAGTGGGTAGCCTGCTTGCAATATAAGGGAAGAAAAGAGGCTTGCTCTCCCCCTTTTGCTCTTGCTGCTTTGCTGTCTTCTGCTACCTTGAACTGTTGCCCCTGTGCCATGCCACCCTGCCTTGGAACCAGCTGATTATAGACTGAAACCTCCACAAACTGTGAGCTAAATAAACCTTTCATTCTTTAATTCTGGGTTTTGGGTATTTTGTCCCAGAAATGAGAGAAAAGTAACTATGACACAGTATATTTCAGTGTGTTCAATGTAGTATGAGAGATGGAGGCTCCTAAAATCATGCTGGGAATAAAAAAGATCTTAAAATACTTCTAATTATTGTGAATTTTAAAATAATTCTAATACTTTAAATTTTGTTTTAAGAAGTAATATGAAATTATAGAAGGTTTGGGTTTGGGGAATAAAAGAAAAAAGAAAACCCACTACTGCTTAACAAAAATCATTTGTGTCTTACTATACGTCTTTCTATGTCTTCTACTGGATTTTGTAGTATATTAATTACATGCATCTATAGGATTGTTTTAAGTATTCTGAGCTA
Source organism: Cuniculus paca (assembly GCA_004365215.1). Classification (NCBI taxonomy): domain Eukaryota; kingdom Metazoa; phylum Chordata; class Mammalia; order Rodentia; family Cuniculidae; genus Cuniculus; species Cuniculus paca. The sequence goes on along the minus strand of RJWT010039347.1, from coordinate 4,481 downwards.
TTTTATAAAGGTTGTCAGTTTTTAAATCTTTCTGAGGAAGAGTTTGTTTGTTTTTTTTCTGTTATTTTTCTGAGGAAGAGTTTAAAAATATTGTTTTATTTTTGTTTTGTGGAAGACCTAGAGAATCATTCCTAAATATTAACTTTGAGCCTAATTTTTAAAAAGTTTTTAAAATAAAAGTATAATAGAAATTGTATTAAGTAGAGATCAGACATTTATACTAAAGTCGTAATTCTGACAACATGAATGATTTGAACATAGTTATTTTAGCCTTCTCTTGTTCTATCAGTTGAAGTATGTTTGTGATACATGAATTCATATGAAAAATAGAGCCAAGAGAACATGTTATGATCCCTATCCCTTCCCTAAACCATATGTAAGCTTTGCAGAGATTTATAAATGTGTTTTCTTGGACTTTTATTTACCTATGATGGAAGAATTTATTTTGGGCACAGAGATGCTTGTCTTTGTCCTGATGAATGTTTATGGGGAACAACAAAAGGTAGCAGGAATGTCTGAGAAAGACAAAAGAAACCTTACCAAGTGTAGATCAGAGTAATGGAGGGGGAGAAAACAATGTAAGAATTCTATTAATTATATGACATCTATTTGAATCTGTCAACAGTATAGACAAGAAATAGTAAAAAAATGAAAGAGCAAAGTGTTAAAGGATCTAAGGAAATACAGGAGACAAAGGTTATTCCCATGAATTTTTTCTGGTCTGCCTGGCCACCAGCTGTCCCCCCCTTTTTTTCCCTGTTATTTGTTTTGGAATATGAAAGGGTATCTTGAAATTATTTAGACACAGTGAATATGGTAGAAGAACAGGAATTGTAAGAAACTACAAAGACTCTTCAATTTTTACTATAGAATAATTAAATAGAAATTTAGTGTCATCCATAATTTGCAAAATGTTAAGTATTGAGTTTATCTCACTTATTTTTACTTCATCTGGCTATGTAAACTCGTTGTTATGAGCCTACCTTCAAGTAACATTTTCTTCTGTAGTATTTAAAGTAAAAGTACCAATCCAAACGTCAGAGGCTGTTATTTCTACCACAGAGGTTGCCCAATTTTCAAATAACAAAATACTTATATAAAAAATTCTCAACATAAATTAGTTTACTTTTCACTCTGTCTCTGCAACATACATAATTAAGAACTATTAACTTGGACCCTGAGTTTTCGGGTTTGAATTTTAATTACTCAGCTAGCTGTGTAACCTTGTGCAAATTACTTTGGTTTTTGTGCCTTCATTTCTTTGTCTATAAAATGACAATAATTATAATACATTTATCTTAATTAAGGCTAAGCCCTTAAAACCACATTTAAAACACACACACACACACTGACACACGCACACTTAATAATTCTGTGGTGCTCCCCTGTGGTGGCAGGTTAGAAATTGCTGGGAAATGTGGTGCCCATCTCCCACACAGCTCACTGACGAAGTCACAATCTTTCAGAGTGGGGCCTTGTAGTGTGTTGGGTGGATGGGGCTCAGAATTCCTCAGGTGATTCTAATGAACAGTCAGAGTTGGGAACCATTGCCATAAATGTTTGTTATCGATTATCCTGCTTATTATTAATAAACTTTCTGAGGGCAGGGAGTTCATTATAGTAGCCTCCTTTGTCTAAGGTTTTGCTTTCTGCAGTATCACCTACTTGTGGAAATATTAATAAAAAAAATTTTTTTTTAAATTCATAACTTGTAAATGACTTTCTGAGCAGCATGATGAAATATCTTGCCATCCTGTTCCATTTTGCCAAAGATGTGAAACATTCCCTTGTCTAGAGTATCCACACTGTATATGCTATTCACTCTGTAGCAATGGGGAGAGAGAGAGAAAGAAAGATGGGACAAGCCACATTTATATAATTTTTATTAAACTTTATTGGTATAATTCTCTCATTTTATTATTAGTTATTGTTAATTTCTTACTGTTTCTAATTTTATAAATTAAACTTAATCACAGATATATATGCATTGGAAGAAACATAGTACATGTTGAATTTGATTTTCTCTGTGGTTTTAGGAATACATGAAGGTCTTGGAATTTATCCTTGTGGATAATGGGCCTAGTGGGTTGGCTCTGTACACCTCCTCCCCAGTACAGCCAAATCAGTGACTTATTTGTAGCTAATGCTCATTAAGTACCATTAATTAAAGAAAACATGTTGATTATTTTTTAGATGTGTAAAGACCTTGCCATACCGCAGAGGTGCTAATTTTCAACACTAATTATTCATTCCCTCATTTATTTATTTATACATGCTACACACTGGAGTCTTGATGCTAAACACTGTAGACGTATAGGATTTGAAAATCCAATCCCTGTTCTAAAGAGTTTATAATTTCATTTATGATGTGGAACATAAGTAAATGTGTGCATGACTTTAATTGAAGGGAAATTGACCATGTTTCAGTGCTGTTTGCAATTTGGGCTTCCTGGGAAGCAGACTGAGGTGGCTCTCTAAGATGATGTGTTTGTTTGGACATGACCAACATCTTTGTGTGGGTGGGGAAAAGGAAGAGTGTGAAAAGCCCCGTCGGCTAGAGGACAAGTTCAGTTTTGATACACTCCCAGTGACGTTTTTAGCTAACCCCATGGGGAGTTCTGGGACTGGGATGGCTCTTCATGCTTGTCCTAAGTGGGGATGAGGGAGTACTGGTTTTTATTCCTCCATGTAGATTAATGCTGGAATGTAGGTATTGCTCTACACTTGGGAGAGGCATATTTCTTTAGGTGAAGCAAGACCCAAATAGAACTTACAGCTCAGGCAATCTTCTGGCAGCTCTTGCAGAAGACAGGGGAATATGTCTTTCATTACTAAAGGGGGATTTTGACAGATTATCACAACCTGCACCATAAAAGTGATTATCAGCAGCAACAACAATGTTACCCTTGTCCAAAGAAGAGAAAGATCATAGTTATCAAAGTGGAGGGAAGAGAGCCAATGTGAATTGAGGATCACTTTCTTAAGTGGATTCCATCACAACTTGACGTGTAAGGTAGGTAATATTGCACGAGTCTGTGATAAGGCACAGGGTATTCCAGGTATAGGATGAACATTTTTTTTTTTTTTGTGGCACCAGGGATTGAACTCACGACCTCGCACTTGCCAGGCAGGCGCTTAGGCCGCTGAGCCAGATCCCCAGCCCTTATTCCAGGTATAGGAAACAGTAGTGGTAAAACAGTATATATGAAGTATTGATTTGTTTAGATACTTAGGAGTCTAGAAGGCTAGACTAGGCAGCATAGGCCTAACTTGGTTATCATTTGGGATATCGAGAGAAAACGTACCAGTATTCTTTAGAAAGATGACTCTAGGGATAATAAAAAAGCACTAGGTGAGGGTGGAGCATAGAACCTGGTGGATAAAGGTTCAAGCCAGTGAATTGCACATCCACAACTACCATCAGGAGAGAGAGCCCAAGAAAAGTAGGAAAACAGAGAACTGCAAAGAACTGGGTGAGGTGGGGGGAGGAATGTAGGAGGCAGAGTAGATGTGTCCGATAGGTTTGAGAGAGGCCTGTGTATCACGGAAGGATGCGATCAGTAGATTGAGGACCGCTCTATAGAGAAAAGGTGTAAAGATGGAAAAGAGGTCCCACAAAGGCACTAGCTTTGATGTATTAGAAAAGAAAGAGACAAAATGACCAAGGTATTGCATAGAGCACTAGCACTGCATGAAAGATTGCTCAGGTATGCAGATTCCTCGTTCTTGCGTCACTCTGAGGCTTTCCAAACCACCTCAGGCGTTTTGTCCTGGCTATCAAGAAAAGCATCTGAGTGGCCTGGGCCCAGTCCTGATGCAGCATTATCTTAGATGGTGCTAGGAGAAGCTGTAAAATAGCTAATGTTTATCTTCAAAATGTCAGCCACCAGCATTCTTACTTCATGGCTGTCTCTTTCAGGCTTTTAGATTATTATCCTTACTGTATCATCCCTCTTCTCTGTGAAAAATGTTCATTTAAACCACAGTGTTGATTTCTGCAATTACATGTCATCTACATCTGAAGTACCTGTAGCTGTAGGATTAAACTCTAATTTGCTTTAAATGAATCTTGGTGAATAGTATTATTTTGTACAAGAGGGCTTCTGAGCCCTGAAAAATGATGTTAAGTGTAAGGTCACCTACAGTGATTTAATTTTGAGGGTGAGCATTTCAGGACTTGAACAAAATGGAAAATTAGGTCATAGGTGTAGCTTCTTAACCTTGGAAGGAAGTCTTGGAATGATGTAAACACTGCCTTGTATGAGTACCCCCGTACAAACACAGGGGACTCAGCTGTGGTATGTTGCATACCTTAATGTTATAATTTCTTTTCCCTTTTCTCACAAAAATGAAGTAGATGAACTGATAGCCCTATAATTTTTCATTATAAAAGAACTATTCCTACTTCATCTAAGTTGTTTCATTTAAGAACAGCTTAAATGAGCCCCATTTGAGAGTGAACTGTGCTGTAATATCATTAG
>RJWT010039346.1:0-12520 GCA_004365215.1 Cuniculus paca | reverse complement strand
GGCATTTGGGTTGTTTCCAAGATTTGGCTATTACAAATTGTGCTGCTATAAACATGGGTGCACATATATCACTGTGGTAAGATGATTTCACTTCTTCTGGGAATATGCCCAGAAGTGGAATAGCTGGGTCAGATGGGACTTCCAGTCCTAGCTTTTTGAGAAACCTCCAGACTGACCTCCACAGTGGTTGCACCAGTCTGCACTCCCACCAACAGTGGAGAAGGGTTCCTTTTTCCCCACAGCCTCTCCAGCATTTATTGTTCGTGGTTTTCTTGATCCTGGCTATTCTTTCTGGAGTGAGATGAAATCTCAGAGCTGTTTTAATTTGCATTTCACTAATGACCAATGATGCTGAACATTTTTTCATGTATTTATTTGCCATTCGTATTTGCTCAGCTGAGAAGTGTGTTTTCATCTCAGATGCCCATTTCTGGATTGGATCTTTGAATTTCAAGGGCCTGATATTTTTTAATTCTTTATATGTTCTAGATAGAAGACCTTTGTCTGAAGGGCAGTTGACTGAAATTTTTTCCCAATTTGTGGGTTTTCTTTTCACTCTGTTGGAGATTTCTTTCGACATGCAAGAACTTTTTAACAAGACAAGATCCCAATTGTTGATTCTGGGAAGGGTTTCCCGTGCAGTTTGGCTTTTGTTCATGAATTCTCCAGCTACCCCTATGTTTTCAAGATTTCTACCTACTTTGTTTTCCTGTGCTCATCTTCTTTGAACTCCTTCCGCATCCTCCTTAAATAATCCTTCAAGGTAAGAAGATGGCTCATCAAGAAGCCAAACTGATTCTCCCTAGAGTTCAGTAGTGGCAAGGCCTTTGGTTTGCAACTTAGTTTTCATTTCCACTCTGGTGGCACATACCCATCTAGATGATTACTATTCTCTCCTTTTCTTCTACTTGGTTTAGAGTTAGAAGCTTAACAAAGAAAAATGAAAAGACAGGACTCTGTCACATCTCATCCAGATTCTTCCTTCTGTGTCTTGCAGTCCAGATTCTATGAGGTTATTTCACACTGGTACTCTGCATAGCTGCAAAATTTTAGTTTCTGGGATGGCTTGTATCTAGAACTGCACCCCCCCACACACAACAGCTTCATGCAGTAATAGGTGGGACTTTTTGGAAGTGGCTGAGATGAAGGGTGTGATACTGGGATAAGGTTTCCCTACCGTGGATGTGAGTGGCACTAATCAATAAGTTTACAGTCTGAATAGAATATAATGGACAGAAAGAAGCTGCTGCAGCAGCTGCTGCTGTTTGCTGCTTCCTGTCTTGCCATGAACAGTTTCTCCTCTGCAGTGCCTCTCTGCCATGCCACCCTACCTTGGAGCCAGCTGACTATGAACTGAAACCTGTACACACTATGAGCTGAAATAAACCTTTCCTCCTTTAACTTTGGGTGTCAGGTATCTTGTCTCAGCAATGAGAAAACTAACTAAGGCAGTTTCTATCTCAAAACATTTCATTAAATTCAGTAGACAGTAACAGATTTCAGTGGAAAACTGTTATACTTTGATGAAGAAGGAAAAATATGACTCATAAAGAGAAGGAAAAAAATAGCCAATTAGAAAAGACCAAAATAATGGAAACAGATGGAAATGATATAATTAGCAAACAAAGACACTAAAAATATGACAACAGGCAAGGAGAAATGTAAAAGGTAAGAGAAATGACACTGTAAATAAAAACTGGATGAGATCACATAACATATACAGTATTTGAAATTGGAAATTGTCTGTATTGGGTTAAGCAAATTATACCTGAGAAGAAGACACAACAAAAGAAACTAACCAAAATGGGAGGAATCCCTCATGGTGGATTAGTGCTAACAGCACTCATAGGATGTTCAGAGCATGCTCACTAGGATCTTCAGGTATTCAGAAATGGGAGCAAACAAACAAACAACAACCAAAAAAAAAAAAAAACTCCTGGACTTGGGAAGGTTACTTGAAGAAAAAAATCCACCAGGATTAGAAGTGTTCAGGGAAAATAGCAAGGTTGCTTCTCAGTCAGCACACTGCTCACAGGTCAGCTCCAGTGAATACATGATCTTGGTGGGGAGTTAGCTACACCAGAGGGAACAACTGAGGGAAAACACCTGTAGTGGTTGACTGACTGGGTCAATTTGAGAAGTTTAGAAGCTTAACTAAATCAACTCTGCAATCTACATCCTAGGGTGTAGAGGACCCACCCTAGGGTGGCTCATCATCTGGATAGTATAAAAGGAAATGAGGAAGGACGGATGGAGTTTTGTTCTGTGGAGGAGCTCCAGTCTTTACCTTTACCTTGGACATCATCTCCTGACTTCTAGTGCAGATGCTTCAGCTTCCAACTTGGATCCTTCAGCCTTTTGGCATAGACTCATCAGCCTTCTGTTGCAAACCCATCAGCTTCCTGATATGGACTTGCACAGGACACTGCAGTGAACTCCAGATCTTGGACTGAATCCTTCAATCTCCAGGGTGCAGATACACTCTGCACACTTCCTTGTGCAACTCTGTGACTGACCACCCAGTAAACCAATCTTGTAATGTCTTATACATTTGCATATCTTGTGTTATATCTGTTTCTCTAGTAAAACTCTGACTGATACAGTGCCTTCTGAAACAATGGTGGCTGGGCAGTAGTGACCCACATCTAGCCAAGTCATCATCATCCAATGTCTACTTTCCTAGCTCTCTTCTCATTGGGAGATGGAGTATGGTGACTGAGATATTTGCAGCTAAGAGCACTAAGGAAGGCCTGGGGCAGAAAAATCAATCAGAGAATGACAATTGTGTGAAGACCAAAGAGCTCTTGGAACAGAAAGAAATGGCTGGGGTCAAGATAGAGACCTGGAAACAAGCAGATGTGCAGAGGTTGTGACTGGTGTGCTTCCAGGTAGAGAAAACATGGAAGCAGTGGTGCTGTTTCCACCAGCACCCCAAATGCAGCCAAGATCTGTGCCCATAGGGTATCTGAAAATGCCACAGAGTTTGGCATTTGTCCAGGGTCCACCCTGTGGCCCGCTGAAGGCTGCTGAGCTAGGAGCTCCTGTGAGTTCACCCCATTGGCTCCCAGACTCTGCAAAGGTCCACGCAGAATTAAAGGTATCTGATCATAGAACAGAGGAAACACATCTGGCTTGTCACACAGAGCACAGCTGGAAACTAACTGATTACCTGCAGAGGGAACAAGCAGCAGACTCAGAAGTCCACCTAGAAAGGACTTGACTTCTGTGTCTTTGTGTATGTGTGTTTTCTCTTCCTTTCATCTCCTTTTTCTTCATTTCTCCTTTCATCACATATACATGATAAAGAAATTTACAAAATTTTAGAATTTTTTAGAAATAGAGAAAATTTTCTCTATATCTAGAATATATTATCTTCAAGCCCTTTCTCCTCCCTCCATTCCAGATAGAAAAATAGCACCACCAAATCCTCTTTCCCTACTTTCTTTCCTAATTAGGTGCTGTTTACTTTTCCCTTTCTTTATGAACTACTTTCTTCCCTATTTTTTCCCTTCTTTCTTGTCCGTCTTCTACATCTCAGCCTACCTGTCATCAAGACTAAATCCATTGCCTTCCTGGGTTATTGAGAATAGGTTTGAAATTGTTAACACAAGTTTTAGTGTAATTACTGATATATGTTGGTTCTGTCAATGCTGATAGAACCAGCAGTTTTCTCCGTACAACATAGCAACCAGGACTGAAACTATCACATCGAGTAGGTTAAGAATACATCAGCACCACAACAACCAAAGCTCAGGTCACGCCACAGGGAGACAACACTGACTCATAAGTTTTCCACAGTAGCAGCAGTGCTCTACCCCTTCCCTTACTGATCTTTAACCCTCAGCTCAAAACCAATAAAACCATGAGAAAACAAGGCCATGAGATGCCTCCAAAACCTTAATTCCCACAATACTGATCTCAAGGGTGCTGAAGTAGAAGAAATTACAGGCAAAGAACTCAAAATCCAAATGGTTAAAATGTCTGAAAGGTCAAAGGAGAAACAAAGGAACAAAATCATAAGATGTTTAGCACACTTAAAGATGAAGAAGTTAACTAGTGTTTGATGAGTTTAAAGAAGACGTAAACAATAAACTAAATTAAATGAGATAGTACAAGATATAAATGACCATTTTGGTAAAATATTTGAATTATGAAAAAAATCAAGCAGAAATTTGGGATATAAAAAATTCAATCGAAAGCATGGCGAGCAGGCAGAACCAATGTGAAGAAAGAATGTTAGAACTCAAAGACAAGGTTGATGCAGTAGAACAGGTGCTCACTGATACCCTAAAAAGCAACAGGACACCATAGAAGCTGGGTTCACCAGCTACTAGGTGACTCAAAACAACAACCTAAGAATTAAGGAAGAAAAGATTATAAGATGACTTAAAAGGCATAAAAACACAGTAAAACATTACCAAAATCACAGTAAAACATTTTTTAAATCTAGGGAAAGAATTTTCTTTCAGGTAAAGGAGGCATATAGATAGCCAAATGTCCGTGGTCAGAAAACAACCTCCCCACTACACATAGTCATTCTGGAAATTCAGCACAAAGTAAGAATATTAGAAGTTTCTAGGGAAAAACAGCAAAAAACATAAAGGTAAGCCTCTCAGAACAGCAGTGAATTTCTTACCATGAACATTAGAGTCCAGGAGAGTTTGGAGTGAGGGTTTTCAAGCCCTATGAGAAAACAACTGTCAATCCAGACTTAAATATCCTGCAAAATTATCCTTCTAAATTGATGGAGAAACAAAGCCTTCCATGACAAAGAAAGTATAAAGAAATACATGACCACCAAGCCAGCATTGCAGAAAATATGTAAGGGAACACTACACACACAGGGAGGCCAGCAGCATTGAAGAGCCCAAATATCCATCTAACTGGAGAAGCAGTTTTTTTAGAAAGAAAAATAAAGGAAAAAGCATTGGAAAAATAATGCCATGACAGAATTCAGTAAATACCTAACAATAATAACTCTCAATGTACATAGTGTTAACTTGCCAATCAAAAGATACAAACTGGCAGATTAGCTCAAAGAACAAAATTCAACCATATGTTTCCTGCAAGAGCTACACCTCCTAGACTGAAAGTGAAAGGATGGAAAAGAACACTGCATGCAACTGGAGCCTGAAAGCAAAAAAGATTAGCTGTCCTATTCTTAGACAAGGCAGACTTCAAGACAAAACCAATCAGAAGTGACAAAAAAGGTACTTAAATACTAGTAAAAGGAACAATTCAACAGGGAGAGGTTGCAATTGTAAATATATATATATATATAGTTTTAAATTTATATATATATTTAAAATTATATATATTTTATATATAAATATATTAAAAATATATTATTTTATATATAAATATTTTATATAAAATTATATATATTTTATAAATATATATATTTAAATTATATATATATATATATATATGCACCAAATGTACATACATCCAGTTTTGTAAAACAAAAACTACTGGACATAAAATGAAAGGTAGACACAAATATAATCATAATGGGAGACTTCAGTACACTTATCTCACAAATAGGTCAACTAGACAAAAAGAAAAAAAGAAAAAAGAAATATCAGAGTTAAGCTACATTATTGAACAAATGGACTTAACAGATATCTATAGTATGTTTATCTATAGTATGTTTCATACCTATAGTATGTTTCATCCAACAACAGAATACATATTCTTCTCAGCAGCACACAGAAAATTTTCAAAATAGACCATGTCTTAGATCATAAGGCATGCTTAAATAAATACTAATGGATTGAAATAATTCTTTTCATGCTATCAGATCATAGCAGGATGAAACTAAAAATCAATAACAAAAAATCAGAGAATGCAAACATATGGAAATAAATAATATTCTATTTAATATAGAATGAGTAGGTTATAGAAAAAATTACAGAAGAAATTTTAAAAGTTCCCAGGTTCAAAAGACAATGGAAACACAACATACCAAGACCTTTAGGATACCATGGTATCAGTTTTAAGGGGATGTTTATAATAGTAAGTTCTCTCATTAAGAGAATAGATCAAATGAACGAACTGAATGATGTGTCTGGAAGTCCTAAAAATAAGGACAATTCCAATCTGAAACTAGTAGTAAAAAGAAAAAATTTATAAATGTTTGAGCAGATATTGACATTGAGACTAAAAAAACAATACAAAGGATTAATGAGTCAGGGAGCAATTTCTTTGAAAAGACTAACAGGATTGATAAACTCTTAGGCAAACTTACAAAAAGAAAGAAACAAAAAAAATGTTATCAATGTTATTAAAAGTGAAAAAGGCAAAATTATAACAGATACCACAGAAATCCAGAGGATTATCAGAAACCATTTTGAAAACTAATATTCCAATAAATTGGAGAATCTGGAAGAAATAAATTCCTAAACAAGTATGAGTTACCAAAACTGAACCATGAAGATATAAAATCCTGAAAAGGCCAATAACAGGCCATGAAATTGAGATAACAATGAAAAGGCTCAGGATGCAATGGATTCACTGAACTTCACTGGTTTTGAACTTGACCAGAACTTTGAGGAATATCTAATACTAACTCTTTCAAGTTTTTACATGAAATTGAAAAGGAACAAACAGTGCCAAATTAATTCCTGGAAGTTAGCATTACTCTGATGCCAAAATGAGACAAAGATATAGCAAAAAATAAAAAGACAAGAAAGCTACATGCCAATCGCCTCAATAAACATAGATGTAAAAACACTCAATAAGATATGGGCAAATAGAATGAAACAAATTATTAAAAAGATACTACATCATGACCTAGTTGGCTTCATCCCAGAGATGCAAGGAGGGTTCAACATCATAAAACAATAAAAATATAAAACATTATGTAACAGAAGCAAGGATAAAAATCATAGTTATCAATAGATGCAGAAAAAGCCTTTGAAAAAATCTAACACCCATTCATGACAAAATAGCCATGAAAAAAATAGGCATAAAAAATCTTTCTCTCAATATGATAAAAACCATTTATGACAAACCTACTCAGTTTAAATAGGGGAAAAAATGAAAATTTTCTCCCTAAAAGCAGGAACAACATAAGGATGCCCACTCTTACCAATCCTGTTAAATACAGTACTTAAAACTTCAGCGAGAGCAGTTAGGCAAGAGAAAGAAACAAAAGAGATATGAATAGGAAATAAGTCAAACACAGATGACATAATCCTTTACATAGGAGAGCCAAAAACTCCACCAAAAGATGCACAGAACTATTAAACATATTCAGAAAAATGGCATGATACAAAATCAATACACAAAAATCAATAGCATAGCTGTATGGCAACAATGAACCCACCAAGATACAAATCAGAAAAATAATCCCATTCATGATATCTTTAAAAAAACTAAGCACCTAGGAATTGACATAACCAAAGAAGTAAAAGCTCTCTATGATGAAAACTATACAGTATTTCTTAAAAGAGAGAGAGAGATTGAAGAGGACAATGGAAAATGGAAAGATGTGCCCCATTCCTGGATAGGCAGAAGCAATATTGTTAAAATGGTCAAATTATCAAACATAATATATAGATTTAAGGCAATTCCAATCAAAATATCATCAGCATTCTTCACAGAGGTAGAAAAGACTCTCCTAAAATTTATACATAATCATGAACCAGAATGGCCAAAGCAATCCTCAGCAACAAGAGCAAAGCAGAAGTCATCACAATCCTAGATTTAAAGTTATACTACAAAGTTACAGTTACAAAAACAGTACGGTACTGGTACAAAAATAGATATGTTGATTAAAAGAATGAAACTGCAATAATGCTTTTATTTTTTGATTTGATTGGTTTAAGTCTGTTTTCTACTATTTGATTGCAATATCTGAGAAGATATGAACAGCTTTTTGAAGAAAACGAAGGACATTAAGGTAGCCATTATTGATTTCTTATTGTCTGATTTGAAGGCCTGTAATGCTTTCACTCTTTTGTTTTATCTGGTTTTATATTATTTTGTTTTGTTTGAGTTTATTGTGTGTGAATGTATGAACAACCATTTTGAAGAAAACAAGAGACACTAGGGTAGCCATTGTTAATCTCCTGTTGCTGTATTTTGAAGACCTGTATTGCTTGCAGTGTCCTGTTCTGAAATGCTATGTTGTGTTTGACTCTATTCTGTTTTGTTTTGTTTTGTTCTATTCTCTTTAAAATAAAAAAAAGTCAAGATAGACATTGGTCACCTAAGTGGGTGACCAGGACCCTTGGGCTCAAAAAAAAAAGAAAAAAAGAAAAAGAAAAAGAATGGAGCTGAGGATGCAGGAAACCACCTCAGGCACCTTTGGCCATCTGATCTTTGAGAAAGGAACCAAAAACATATGCTAGAGAAAAGAGAGCCTTTTTAACAAATGGTGCTCAGAAAAGTAGTTATCCATGTATAGAAGAATGAATATAGACCTCTCTCTCTTACCCTCTACTAAAATCACATGAAAATGGATCAAAGATCTAGGTACAAAGGCAGACACAGCAAATCTTCTAGAATAAAATGAGTAAAAGTCTTGAAGACATAAAGATAGGCAAGGACTTTTTGAACAGAACCCTGACTGCACAAGAAATAACATCAAGACTCAAGAAGTGGGATTATAACAAATTAAAAAGTTTCTCTATAACAAAAGAAACTACCAACAGAGTAAAGACACTACCTACAGAATAGGAAAAAAATTGCCAATTGCTCTTTGGACAGAGGACTAATATCAAGAACATATAAAAAAAACTCAAAAAATTAGACCCCCAAAAATAAAAGAATCAATTAAAAAGTAGTCAATTGAATGAGAAGTAGACACTTCTCAAAAGAAGAAGTGTAGATGGCCAAAAAGTACATGAAAAAAAGGTTCACATCTTTGATCATTAGAGAAATGCATATTGAAATGAGACTGAGCTCCCATCTCGTCCTGAAACAATGGCTGTCTCAAGAACTTGGAAGAAATAAATTCTGTTAGAGCTGTGGAACAAAGGAACTCGTCCACATTGTTGGTGGGAATGTAAACTAGTACACCCACTACGGAAATCAGTGTGGAAACTTCTCAAAATTAAAAAAATACAAGGTCTATTTGACATATCTGTACCTCTTCTGGGTATCTTCTTCAAAGAATTAAAGATATTTATTACAGTGAAACATGCATATCCATCTTTAAAACAGTATGATTAATAATAGTTAAATTTTGGAAACAGCCTATATGCTCATCAATAGATGAATGGATCATGAAAATGTGATATATATATCTGCATATCTACATATATATATATATATATATATATCTACATATCTACATATCATGGAAAAGCACTCACCCATAAAGAAGAATAAATTTGAATCATTTTCTGGAAAATGAATGCACATTGAGATCACAGTGTCAAGTGAAATAAATCAGACAGAAGGTTAAATATCCCTTGAATTCTCTTATATGAGAAACCCAAAATATAAATAGTTGAAAGAGGAAAAGCAAAGGAGAGGTGATAGGAAATAGAAAGATAGACTTTGTGGAGATGGCAAGAGGATCTGGGGTAGGGGAGAGGAGAGGCCAGGGAGTATAAAAATCAAAAGCTAAGTTGATAGTGATAAACAGTGGACATAGTTCTTCCTGTGTGCAAAGACAGAGCAGGTATGTTAACCTAGCTCCATGACTCATGTTGTGTGGAGGCCAGAAAAATTAAAAACTAAAGATTCAAAAAGAAAGAAGATAAACTGCCTTTATTTGTAGTTGACACAAATGCTTATGAGAAAATATTAAGGAAATCTGTGAAAACAGCTTACTAGATCTAAAAATAACTTTAAAGTTTAAAGCCAACAAGGTCAACATACAAATTCAATGTATTTTATGTTAGCAATAAACATTTTGAATTTAAAATTAGAAAATCACTATAATTTATAATATGACATCAATAAATAGGAAATACAACCCTGGTAATCAGTGGGGTAACAAATGTCACGGTTGGATTGCCTTTGCATCCTAAATAGGAAATACAAACATTAACAAATATATGTGGGAAAACCAACCAAATATATGCAATTTTATACAAAACAAATGGCAAAATTTAGGCCATAAGTTATTTTTTTAGTTTAGGTAGAACACAAAAAGCATAAGCCACAGCATAAACAATGATACTATAAGCTTCACAAAAATTTCAAACTTTTGTTTGAAATTTAAAAATAAAGATGAAAAGGAAAATATTTGTTTCTTTTAAATAGAGTAAAAGAGTTGTATGTAGAATTTATGTGGAATTTGCAACTCATTAATAAGGAAGTAATCAAGTCAATTTTTAAGTGAGCAAAAATTTTCAAAACACATGTAAAATACATGAAGGCCCAAAAACACATGAAAAGATACTTGGCATCAGCACTCATCTGTGAAATTTAATTAAATTCAAATTAAACCCACAATGAAATACTACTGTGCCATACAGTGGTGAATGACTGACAGTATGGACTTGGGCCAAGAAGGAAGGGAAAGCGAAGGCCTCATAGATTGCTAGTGATGTATAAAATGGCATAACCACTTTGGAAAATAGTTGGTAGTTTCTTAACACCACATACACAATTTCTATATCACCGAGTATTTCTGACATGTTTGATCAAGAGAAATCCAAATATGTCTGTGGAGAAACCATCCCGTGATGTGCACAGTAGCTTTACTCATAATGTTCTCAACTAGGAGCAATACAGCACCAAACAGGTGAAGAGAAGAATAAATTGTGGTGAATTCATCCACTGCAAACTACCCAGCAATACGAATGAATAAATTATTAAAAGCATGCAACAGCAACCAACGAACCACACGAACATTCACCTGAGTAAAAGAAAGCCAAGCATTTATTGTAGGTTCTTACATAACAAAACTTTAGAAAAGAGAACCCTTCGGGGTGATGATCTATCAGGGTTCCCTGAAGCCAGGGCTGGGTGATGATTTACTGTGAAGATGATACAAAGGCATCTTTTAGAAGTCACAAAAGTATTTTATAAATTGATCTTACTGACTTTTCACACATATGATTTTGTCACACTCATAGGACTGTAGACTTAAAACGAGTACATTTTATTGCTTGTAAATTAAATCTCGATAAAACTTCATTTTGAAACCTATAAAATCCAGTGGGAAAGGACTGTTCTTTGAAGTATCCATATTTATAAACTTGCCTAAAAATAATTTGACACTATCTGATTTCCTTAAAGATGTGCAGCTCCTATTACTCAATGATCACTCCAGGAAATACACTCTAAATAAACCTTGTCATAGCATTCATAAGGAAGACTCAAGAACCATGAAAATTCAAGGTATGAAATTTTTCTGAAAATTTGAAGAAATGAATAAGAGGACTCTCCCTTACCAGATATCAAGACATAATATAAATTTATGTATTATTGTATTTTATATATGCTAATATTGTGATTTTTGTGGAGAAGTAAAATAGATGGTAGAGAGGTTAGAAACATATAACCAGGTGTATTTAATGGGGGAAACAATCACTATTATACGTAACAACACTTCTAACATGTGAGCATGTGATACATTTTTATAGATCTTTGTAGGTGTCAGTATGTTAGGGTATTTTCCTCATAATCAGTCTATGAAAGAAAACTACTCAAAACTAGTGACTTCAGAGAATTTTTGAATGAGTCAATATAATTGATCAGTCTGATATTGAATGTTTAGGGCTCATGTGAAAGCTTAGAGAACATATTTATGATTCCCGCAAAATAGAAAATATAGATTGAAGTCTTTAAAACATCTTTTTCTCCCATAAGTGACTGTTTTCTACACACACACGTGCACACACACACATGCACACTTTAATAGATAGAATATGTTGCTGTGATTTTAAGACGATATAAATGTTATGTGAAAGCAGATGTGGAGATGGGAGGGGAAGCAAGGCACTCTGGTAAGGGAACAAAATTCTTAAACTAGTGTCACCAGCCTTGTTGAGCACTTTCTACATCCCTGGCATCTCCTGTAGGTTTCTCGAGGTCAGTGCTATTATCAGTGCCTTTAAAATATGCTACTCAAATTCAGGTTTCATCATTAGGAATTCATATTTACTAAAAATGATATAAACACAGCACAGGTGTCATGAAGATGAATTCACTGTGCATGCTTCCTCATTGTTTCCGAGCCCTGTATTGCTTTCATTGTTTTGTTTTGATTCATTTTATTCTATTTTGTTTTGTTTGATTTTATTGTGCCTGATGGTATGGGCAGTTATTTTGAAGATAACAAGAGGCAGATAACAAGAGGCAGCCATTGTTGATTTACTTTTATCTTGTTTTGAAGTCCTGTATCACATTCATTGTTTTGTTTTGATTGACTCTATTTGGTTTTATTTCATTTGGTTTTGCTCTCTTCAAAATAAAAAAACAAAACAAAACTAAGAGTCGGAGAGATCTTTGGATGGCAGGGTAGAGTTTAAGTGGATCTAAATTAGTCAAGGAGGGTGCTTCTCGAGGAGTTGGCTTATGGTCTCTTCAGTGCTTTATAAGGCATGATCAATCTTTC
>RJWT010039345.1:0-12694 GCA_004365215.1 Cuniculus paca | reverse complement strand
ATAGTTAGAGGTTTCTTACTTTTCCCTAGATCACCTGAGGCACTCTGCCTGGGCTCATGCTGGAATTCTCTCTTGTTCATTTTTCCTACCTTTACTTGAAGCACCCATGTCCCCTGGAATGATTTTTCTCCTCTTATGCACTTATCTGAATGTCATTTATTCTTTGAAACCCAGGTGGAGTCCCACAGTTCAGTGCCTGCCCCCTTCATGCTGATTTCTACATACTTCAATTCCCATACACCTTAAAACCTATTCAATGAGTTAGTCATTTACTGTATGGTGCCTTCTAATTTTTCTTTCCATTTATAGTACTTCCTTCTAGCTATAAATAGAATCCAGTCTGCCAGTGAGAGTAATGAAGGTTTGATTGGAAGATGGAGACTGAGAGCCAGTGACTCTGAAGTGTGCAACAGAGAGAAAGGTAAGAGACTTTTCTGGAAGTGTTAGCCCAAGATGAGAAGTTCTCTGAGGTAACACTTTTCTCCACACAAGAACAGGGCAAATAGCGCCTTACTAGTAGGTATGTCTAATGCTTTTTCTCACAGATATGTAGAGAGAAGAGAAAAACAGACTTGTTGTGATCACTGGGGTGTACAGTTGTGAAGAGTGGTCCCTAGTAATGAAGATACAGATGTCTTCCCTAGTGGTGGCATGAGAAGGTGCTGACCCTCTCCAGGCACTGCCATGACTGCTCTGCCCAAGATGGGGAAGTCTAGGAATGGTGGACTCTATTTAGGGCACAGATGCAATCATGAGGGATAGCAGACAGATTTCCCAACCATCCATAAATTCTGAGAGGAAGGCTATGATATTTCTAGGGGGTCCAAGAATTTTTCTGGAAGCAAGAAACAATACACAGATGTTATCACAGTGAATTGGGAATGAGAAATCACACAGGATAGGAAGGAATATTTCAATATCTTTCATGTTTGATACAGAGAAAGAATATTAGGAGGGGCTGAGGTAGCAAAGAGTTATCCTGAAAGAAATGATTACTCTGATGCCAGTTTTAAGCAACATATCTACATGTCTTAGAATTTTCCTTTCTACCCCTCTCTTTTTCCCTCTTCCTGTCTTCTTCCCTTCTCTTCTTCTTTGCTTCCATTTTTCTTCAATCACCCTCACGTTGAATATAAATCCTTAGAAGAATTTAAGAATGTAGCACGATTCATATCACCACAGCATTTAGTATAAGGTTCTGAACACAGTAGGTACTAGGTACTAATTAAATATTTTCTAATTGAATAACTTCCTGGGAAAATGCACAAAGAATATGCATTTTCTTTATCTGAGTCATCCTTGAAACTCAAACATCAGATATTGGCAATGCCCATGGCCTCTTGATTATTTATTTTGGAACCATCATTATTTTCAGATTTAGTAACTGTTTTTCTTTAATATGCATGTTATTATTCATGGTATTTTCTTACATATTTCAGCATAGTCATTTCCTCTATCTCTGACCATGGAAATTATATATAGAATCTGAAAAGAAAGTATCCTTTTAAGGTTCACCTTAAGGGCGCTAGCTTTTGGAGTCCATGAGGTCCATGCTGAGGTATTTTGGTTTTAGTGGGGGTTTTTTTTCCCCTCAAATTTGGTTTAGGGTGGATATCAAATGCCCCCAATCAAACAAATAAAAACATGAACATGCAATCAAGTTCTAGAACTCAGTGGTCTTAGCAGATTAGAATATCAAGATCTATGTAGCAGGTGAAGCATAGTGTGTCTAGCTTGGGCAGAATACAGAATCCATTAGGTAACACATGGCCTCTCTGGCAGCACCAAAGTAATCAGCCAAGGAGTTACAAGAAAAGATGGGCAGAGGGAAGGAAATTCCTTTGTGGAAAGTCTTAGGCACTGGCTGAGTCAGTAGGCATCTCTTATTTTCTCTAGACTATGTATCCATTGAGGCTAATGGTAGATCCTTCTGTTTGGGATTCTGTTCTTTCCAGCATATTTTGTCAAGCATTCAAACCTCTTTTTTTCTGCTTCTTTTGTCAAGGATTCTTCCCGCTGCCAAATGCCTGCCCCCTTGTTTTTCTTAGTTCTGTCCTTAAATCTCTTTCTCAACACACAAATAATCTTAGAGCATGAATATTCCAATGGTCTACCCCACCCTGCATTTCTTTCTTGATACTGCAGAGTAGGAAATTTCACAGTTAAAATGACTGTTGCCAATGCTTACACAACATATTCCCTCTAAAAGTGAGCTACCCAGTGAGTGGGCCTTGGCTCAGATTCCCTGGTTGAGTCAAGATGCTAATTCCCTCGATTCTCGGGGAGGAAGGGTTCTGGGATCCAGGCATGTGTTTCGAAGCACCAATCTAAAGAACTATCTTAGGAGCAGTATCCTTAGGAAGATTCACCCCCAAAAGACAACTTTTTTTTTTCTTTCAAAAATGAATGGACTAAGCAGCTGTCTTTCTCTGGGCCTGTGGGAATCTGTTTGAGAAACTTTTTGCTCCAGAAGAGTGACATTGCGTGAGTCATCAGTTACCTTCAGGACTAATCACTGGGAAGTATTTATAACTCCTCCCCCACAAAATTGGCCGTGTTTCACTTGCATCAGTGGATTTGGACTTGCTAGTTATGCTTCTCAGAATGTTTCTTCCCCTGGGTGACCTGTTAAATGCTTAGCCCTGTGATGGTGAACATTTTAGTGCTTTCAGTGTTAGAAAAGATATCCTGCTAGTGCATGCATGCCATCAGTTGCCACCACTGGCTTAACCCATTTGTTCATGCCCAGTTCAAAATCACCTCTTTTGTGAAACCTTCCATAATTTCCCCAGACAAATGTAATATATACTTGTTCTGTTCAATAAGGTTGCTTTTTTAAAAATTTTATTTTATTAGTACATGTGTGTGGGAAGTTGGTAAATATACATGACACATTTTAACTCCTTTTCTCATCCTTTTCCCTTCCCTCCCTGCCCTCTCCACCCATCACTTGATCCTGTTCCTCCCTTTTTTTGTACATGTTTACAATATATGTTTGCATTCCTTGCATGGAGTTGTATATGTACATAACACATCCCAATTCATTTTGTCATCCATTATCCCTTCCCTATCTCCTTCCTCCTTCCATCTGGATCCTCTTCCCTTTTAAGAATGACCTATCATCCCACTTCCTATTATCTATCTTTTGTTTTGCTCCTTATTTGTACTCTGGGTTTCTTATACATATCCATGTTTATAGCAGCACAATTCATAATAGCTGAATATTGGAAGCAACTCACATGTCCATCAGTACATGAATGCATAAAGAAAATGTGGTATTTACACATCATGGAGTACTACTCTGTCATAATGAAAGATAAACTTGAGTAATTTGTAGGGAAATGAATGCACCTTGAGACTATAATGTTAAATAAAGCAAATCAGACACACAATTTTAAATGTCATATGAGAAACTTGGGTTATCACATGCCAGAATTTTGCTAGGATACAAAATGAGAAAAGCAATTAAATGAAAAAGCCGGGCACGGTGGCTCAAGCCTGTAATCCCAGCACTCGGGAGGCTGAGACAGGTGGATTGTTGCTAGTTCGAGACCAGCCTGGGCTACAAAGTGAGCTCAAGGCCAGCCTGAATGGCATAGTGAGACCCTGTCTCAAAAACAGCTGGGCTGGGGATCTAGCTCAGCGGTCTAAGCGCCTGCCTGGCAAGTGCAAGGTCATGAGTTCAATCCCCGGTGCCGCAAAAAACAAACAAACAAACAAACAAAAAATATTAAATGAGACTTGGACCTCATTGTCAAGATTCTTAGTGTTTCTGTTCACATTGATGAAGCTATGTTCTTGTGTAAGTATACATATAGTAAGTCCCTGATTTATGAATAAGTCCTGTTTTGAATGTTTGTAAGTCAAATGCATTTGTAATCTAACAAAGTGAGTCTTATGCAGCCCATCTGTGAATCCTACATAGTACACCTGTGTAAATTCATAACTCAAATATTTGTAAGTAAAGGACTTACTATGCTTATATATGTGTACTTGGTCTCTGGAGTCAGCTTGCCTGGGTTAATATTTTGGTTGATTTGGTGAGAATGAGAACACTTTTCATGCTCTGTGCCTCAGTTTCCTTATTCATAAAATAGGCACATTAATGCCTCTCTTAGGCTGTCTTAAGGTGCAAGTGAACTGATGTTTGCAAAGTGCTTAGAAAAGTGCATGGAACTTAAGCTCTCTAATGTTGGTTATTATCTCACCAGACTCTTTCTTCTAAGGTAGGACCTTGATTTCTTTTTTATGATTTTTTGTATATTTTGATGTAGTACATACCATACGATAAATGCTTAATAAATATTTGTTGAATGAATGAACCATTATAAAACAGATTAGTTTTAGAAGAAAAGACTCCAACTCATACATCTCATCTAACATATGGAATTTACTATTTATTCCCTTAAGACACTTAGTTTCAACAGCCATGCATGAAACTGTATTAGGCCTGGAGAATTTTCCATCCATTCTGGGGTTGATATTGATTTTACCTACTGAAATATTTGGCTCCTTCATAAAATGAAAAATTATTCACAAACAAAACAGGAAAACAGTCTTTAAATGCTTATATCTGCAATTCACATGCAATTTAATGTTTTTCCTTTTGGATAGGAATGAAAAATCTCTCTCTGTTTTGGATAAGAGTAAAAAATAGCTGCAAATCAATTGGTTATTTGGTCTGTAGTCATTTCAGAAGATGTATGGGGACCAAAAAATAGTTCTGTAGACTGACTTTGCTTGGAAATAGCAGATCAAATTTTCACCCTGGCTCAGCCAGAAACCAAGATTTTATGTATAGGGATTTGCTGTGATGGAATTTGCCAGCTATCTTGGTTGAACCTTTGTTGGAAGCCATATTTCCACACTGCCTAATGATTACTTGAGTTAACTGACTAACTCAATTGTGTTTTTTGGGGAAAGTTTTGCTTTAATGAGAGCAAAGCCATGTCTTGCAGGGACATTAGAGGCATCTATGCTTTTTACTTGATAATTTATCCCTCCTGGGGTGGAAAACTTTTGATTATGAAGTATAAGCCTATCACTCTTCTAAACCATGAAAACAAGGCCTGGCTCTTCCCTAAGGCTCTAATACAGCCTAACTTGAGACCTAACACAGACATATTGCTTCCTCTTCTCTTAAACTAGTACTATGGCTTAGATATAACATATCCCCCTAAAGACTTATATTCAGAGGCAGGGCTTTTGAATGGTGATTCGATTGTGGGAACATTCTATTTATCAGTGGATTAATCCATTGATGAATTTATATGCTGTTGAGACATGGCTTCTTGTTGGAGGGATGGGTCACAGTAGGCATGGCTTGGAGGGGTGTCTTCTTGTCCCAGATTCCTCCATTCTCTTTCTGCTTCTTGGCTGCCAAAGGTTGAATAACTTTCCTCCTCCATGTGCTTTCACCATGCTCTTTCTGCCTTCAAGTAAGCCGATTATGGATGGAACTCATTGGAATTAGTAAACCAAATAAACCTCTTCTCTTTAAGTGATGGGTCTTGGGTGTTTTGTCCCAATGATGGGAAAATCACTGACTTATCCAGTAGTCCCACTGATACTAGCAGTCATTTACACCTATAGTGTGTGAGGTCCTTTATAAATATGTTCCCTACTCCCATAATGGTGGCATATAATAGCACTGATATTAGCAGTCATTTACACCTATAGTGTGTGAGGTCCTTTATAAATTTGGCCCCTACTCCCATAACGGTGGCATATAATAATATTATCTTGCTTGTCACATTAATGCTTCATGTACTCATGCATGTCACAGTTCAGTCACATAGTTTGAGGGTGGCTTTTCACAAAGCTTTTCAAGCATTTAGTCTCCTTTCATCTCTGGTCTCCCCAGGACTTTGAAATGTACTAGTGACCTTCTCATCTACTGGGAAGTCAGAAAAGAGTATAATGGGTAACACTGTGCTCTCCCACCCTGCCCTGCACCTCCCATCTCTTTAAATCCTAATCTTGTATGTGTGAATGTGACCTTATTTGGAAATAGGATCTCTACAGGTACATTAAGATGTAAATTAATGAAGTCATACTGAATTAGGGTAGGCCTTAAATCCCTTGATTGGTATTCTGATGGGAGAGTTATTGGAAGACACAGGAAAAACATAGGGAAGAAGTTTATGTGATGTGGGAGTCAAAGATTAGGGTGACACAGCTACAGGTTAAGGAACACAAAAAATCATGGGAGCCACCAGAATCTAGGAAAAGATCTGGAACAAATTATCCCTCAGAGGCTTCAGAACCATGAAAGAATACATTCTTGTCATTCTACCACCTAGTTTGTGGTCATATTTAATGCCAACCTTAGGAAACAAACACGAGAAGAGTAGGTGAGGAGAAAGTCTGTACGCTATGGGTTCTTTTCATACTCGATAGATGTTACATCAGCGTCTTCTGGTAGACTGCGATGAGAAATCTACTATCATCGTCAGTTTTTATACTCTTGTATATAACATGTATTTTCTCTGGCTAATTTTAAGATTTTCTTTTTATTACTAGTTTCAAGCAGTTTGATTGTGATGTGCCTTGGAGTGGTGTTGTTTAGGTTTATTGTGCTTTGACTTCACTGAGCTTCTTGGATATATGAGTTTATTGTTTTCATCAAATTTGGCTATGGGAAGTTGTCTTACAGTTCATTGATGCTCCATTTAGTTTTATCCTCTAGGTTTTTCTCCCTCTGTGTTTTATTTTGAATAGTTTTGATTGCTATATCTTTAATTTCACTGAATACTTTTTTCTGAAAGCCCATGTACTCTGCCATTAATTCCATCCAGTAGAATTTTAAAATCTCAGGCATTGTGCTTTTCATTGCTAGAAGTTTAATTTCAGCATTTTTAAAACTTCGCATATTTTTACCTACTATGTTCAATCTTTTATATGTGTAGCTTCTTTAATATATGGAATAAAATCATTATCTCTGTTTTAATATTCTTGACTATTAATTCTATGATGTGTCATTTTTGGGTCATTTTTATTGATTGAATTTTGAATTTCTCTTTATGAATTGTATGCCTTTGCTTATTTGCATGTTTGTTAATTTCTGATGGATACTGCAACTTGTTGGGTACTTGATATTTTTGCATTTTTATAAATAGTTTTGAACTTTGTCATAGGGCATTACTTAGATATGCATTTAAACTTTCTTAAAAGCTTTGCTGGGAAGGGCCACAGCTGCATTTCGTCTGGAGATAATCTTTCCTCATGGCTAAGGACATACACAAGATGTGATTGAAATGTATGGTTGATAAACTAAAATATAGGTATTGCAGTAAAAGACACATTGAGATTAGTCCTTCTCAAACTACTTTGCTTTGCTTCAAACACACCTATCCTGTCCTTGCAACTTTCTGAAGTAGTTCTGAAAGTCCTGCTTTCTGAGCATCTTTACTAAGTGTGATTCAAAATGCAATGAATGCTGCAGCCAAATGCCATCCAACAAAAAGGCAGGCTCATAAAAACATTACTAACTGAAACTGGCACCATGTAGTACCTGGCTTTTCCCCAAAGTCAAAATGACCATGAAGTGTAAGTGTTTTTAATTAATTCAAGACATCAAGGCAGCCATGATAGGACAACTTAACTCACAAAAGAGGACTTTTAGAACTGCTTCAGAGAGTGGCAAGAATGATGGGATGAGTGTGTCTGAAACAAGGGGGAGGATTTTGAGAGGGATGAATGGCAATGTGTCTTCTACTATAATAAATTTTTAAAAAATAATCAAACATTAAACATGTTTGATCACATCTCATATTTCTCTGATGCCCTTTGAATTATGAGGTTTTTCGCTTTGACTTTGGGAACCATCATGATTCCCAATCCTTGGAGAGTTCTTAGATTCATTCCTGCCAGTCTTTTCACATTCTTTTGCTAGGCTCAAGTCACTTTTTTCACCCTCCTCACACCCATCCCTTGATCAGTACTCAGCTACATGTTCATGGGAACTTTCTGCAGATATCTGGTGCATTGTACACAGCTCTCATTTTCCCCTCTACATTTTTCCTCTCTCACCAGCCACTTTAGTTTTCTGAAGACACAAAGCTCTGTCTCCTTAACTAAGGGCAAAGTCTTGACTCTGCCTTGTTTTCCTTCCTTGTGTTGTGGTCTTGAACATTCCTTTAGGCAATAAACTTGGCAACTATAGGGTTCACAGATATGTTTCCTATCTCTTAGGGATTGCCACTTTTGTTGCCTGATGTTTGCTCTCACCAATATTGCTGGTTCATAGATTTTGTCTGATTTCCAGTTTTCAGAAAAACTGATCACCTCATCCTGTTTTCTATTTTCACTCTAACATTGAGGTAGATGAATCAAGGCCAGAAATTCCTTGACCCTCTTCCCATTGAGAGTCATGTTCTAGGCCTTTTTCTCATCTATTCATATTCAGATGAAGTATAGAGGGAAACTCTGTGATTGCTTTGACCAACAGAGTATGACTGAAGCAGCACTGTGCTAGTTGATGGGCTCAGATTAAAGGAGACTGGCAGCTTCCCTTTCTCATCTCTTAATACACTTTCTCTTAGAATCTTATATCATATGTTAAGGAAGCCCATCATCCAACAGAGAATCTTTTGAAGATTCTGATTCTGGAGAAAAAAACAGACGCCCCCATTGCCAGCTCCAGCTGAACCCTAACTGACAACCAGCACCATTTCACCAACCCTAGTCATGCTGTTCTGGCAGAAGACATGGGAAAGAGACAAGCTGTCCTTTTAAGCTCTGCCCAAATGCAGATGCATGCCAGAGTAGGTGGTTATTATTTTTTTAAGTTGCTAAGTTTCGAGGTGGTCTACTCTCTAGCAAGGAAACCTGGAATACCCACTCTTAACAGGCACAAGCTTACCATTTTGTCCATGAATTGATTGAAGGAGGCTGGGACAGACAGTCTAAATATTCTTCAAAAGGAGAAAGAATTCATTGGCTGAATATGCAGTGTTATTTCCTCATACTTAGGATATGCTTATATCTGTTTGAACATTTTGGGAAAGTAAGACTCAGAAAGGTTAAATAAAGCACTCAAGTTCACAGAAATTAAGTGGAAATGTGCAAATTTTGACTCTGGCCTTTTGGATCCTTAAATCTGAACTCCTTCCTGTACTTTTCCATAGAACTTTCAGTCATCTGAGTGAATGAGACCCTGCCTCATTTCTCAGCCTTCCTTGAATACTCGCAAGTTATTTTTCTTTTTCTACATCCCTATCTTCTATGCCTGCTTGGTGTTATTTTTATTTCTATTTATTTATTTATTTTTTTGCAGCACCAGGGATTGAACTCACAACCTTGCACTTGCCAGGCAGTCGCTTAGGTCACTGAGCTAGATCCCCGGTCCCCTTGCTTGGTGTTATTAGAAGACTAATGAGAAGTAAAATGAAGGAGACCCTCAAATAAAGATAGATGTGGTTCTGAAACTGACATGGGAAAACAATTCTCCTCCAAAGCACTTCTATATGTCAAATCTAAAAATCTAAGGTTACAATCACTTTAGGATCCAAACCAAAAGTGCAGGGGTTGAGGAAAGAGTTTGCAGTGGTCTTTAAGTAGTCCCAGAACCAGTATTATGACTGGATTACAGGCAAGAGTAAGTGTGGCTCCAAGCCTGGCCAGATGTTCTTGTGAGCTCCCAGGGATGGAATTAACACTTGAAGCGTTGCAAAGATTCTCAGTTGGGATGCTGTTGATTTTAAAAGAAGGCCCCCATGCAGAGCTTCGTGTGTTGTGTTGGTGTTGGTTAGTTTTTTCTGTCTACTTGGCAAGGCTGTGGTGTCCAGTTACTCTGTCCATACCTAAGCCAAGTGTCACTGTGACGATATTTTGTCAGTGTGGTAAACACACTCAGTTGACTATATGTAAAGGAGATTGTGCTCAGTAATGTGCATATTCTCATCTAATCAACTGAAAGATCTTACAAGCAAATCAGTTTTTCCTGATGAGTGAATGGGAAAATTTACTCCCAGATACAACTTTAGCTCCTGCCTTAGGTTTCCTGTGTACCAGGCTGCCTGATGCATCTTCGACTTGCCAATCCCGACAACTGCGTAAGACAAATCCTTAAAATATTTGTCTACCTACCTCCTACTGTCTCCGTTTCATTTTGAACATTAACTGATATACAGTCAATAAGGGATACATGGATCACAGACAAATTATCATGCTACTAACACATTTGAGTTTTTGCTAAAACACCAGAGAACATTATCATCAACATTCAGATTCAGTTGCAAATATTCAGAGAGGACCAGCTCTTACCACTGTCTTGACCTGATCTTGGTGGCAGCAATTAGATCCTTGAAACAAAAGAGCAGGCCTTCTCATGCCCACATCTCCATTGCTCATCACATCAAGGCAAGCTCATCTTGGAAAACTGACTTACAGCCCCAGAAACCTAGGGAATTCATGGATGGCAGAGCAGCCTTTCCTATCAAACACTTACCTTGAAATTGGGAATCAAGTGCTACGGGGAACAGAGCTACTCTAAGGAATTTTCTGTCAGGCAATTATCTGCATTGCAAGGAGAGCTGGGCAAAATTCAGTAGAAAGCAGTGATTTGAACTCTAGGCACACACCAATGGCCTCTGAATTAACTTTAATGTCTGTGTTAAAAAGAGAGAAAAGAATAAAAAGAAAAAAAGAAGAAGAGAAAGAAAGTAGGAGAAATCTACAGCCAGTGTCAT
Organism: Cuniculus paca; assembly: GCA_004365215.1. Classification (NCBI taxonomy): domain Eukaryota; kingdom Metazoa; phylum Chordata; class Mammalia; order Rodentia; family Cuniculidae; genus Cuniculus; species Cuniculus paca. The sequence goes on along the minus strand of RJWT010039345.1, from coordinate 2,003 downwards.
TATGGGCAGCTCAATGAAGACATCTGCTCCCTGCCCAGTGGCAGTCAGAGCTGCAGATAAGACACATGACTGTGTGAAGGGGAAGGAGAATGAGATGTGGAAATATTATCGTGCCATTCTATAAATCAGTGGTACATCTTCACTTTGAATACAGCAGCCCCAGAAAGCTGTCTTATCTCAACAAGGATATAAATGAAAGGGTGAAAGGCCAGTGAAGGGCAGTAGAGCTGATTAGAGGCATTGAGGAGGAGTAGGAGGGGGCAGGAGGTGAGAAGGTAGATTTCACTGGCAGTGCGATTGGGGATGATTAGAACTCTATATATCACAGAGTCATGTGGGGTGGTGAGAGACCAGGTAGAGGTAAATGCAGTAATGAAGGGCTCCCTAAAGGCCAAGTGGGTGTTCCTATTTATCTTGCCTCATGAAATTAAATGGCAACAGATTTGAAATGGATGAAAGGACATCTCTCCTTGCATAAGGTGCCTGGTTCTCAAATGAGCATATGAGAAACTGCTGGCTACTGAGGATAGTACTGAAGAATTTAGGCTGAGAATAAGGAAGGGCTGTCTCTCATTAGGTGGGTGTATCTGGCTTCCTTCCGTCTGGACTTCAACTCCTGCATCCTTAGCTGAGAGGGATGGGACTCCAGTTTTTCAGGCCCTTCCCAACCTGAAGTCTGTGCATCTCCCTTGTGTGAATTCAAAAAGCCTAGTGGATAAACTGTGTTGCTTACTTTTTCTCCACTCCCCCTACTGGAAAGAAAAGGAATAGGCAGGATGGGAAATGGGGTGGCTGAATGGCTGGGCCTTCTTGGAGGTCTTCACAGTTTCTGATGCAGCTGGGGTTGAGGATGGGACAGAAAGCTTCAAGATCTAAACTAAACGCTCACTTAGGGAAATTGAAGTTTTTCTCAAAATCCAAGAGTAATCTTCACTCATGATTTCCAGGTTTTTGACCAAAGAATTATTAAAATACTTACCTTTCCTGAACCTGTTTCTTTCTCATTAATGTGGGAATAACATGATCACCTACCTTATAAATTTTGTATTTAAAACAATTCTGCACATAAGCAGTGCTTAGTAAGTGAAATATGCTAGTAAAAACCCTACAAGTATAAACATATGAGTAATGTGACTAATCAAATTGCAAGGGGCACCTCCTGGATTCAAATGCCAGCCTATCATCATGGGAAGTATGTACTTTTTCCAGGAGAGCACATTTCTCTAGATTGAGTGTGAAGGCTGCTCAGGGTGGTGTTTGAGTAATGTCACATGTCTGAGGCAGGTAAGAAGTGCCTTGAGAGCTTAGAGAAGGGAAATGCTGTAGAATGAGCTGGGGTAGTCCTGGAAGGCTTTCTGGAGGAAAAGTCATTTGAATTGGGGCTTAGTCATGAAGAAGACTAAAATAGAGACCAAGAGATAATCATGGCATGAAAAACTACAAGTGTTTGTCTATGAGAGAGAACATGGAACACTTGCCTTTCTGTGTCTAATTTCACTGAACATAATGTCCTCTTTCCATCTATTTTGTCACAAATGAGAGGATATCATTGCTTATAGCTGAATAATATTTCACTGTGTATGGATAGACATGAATGTGTATGATTAAAATAATAGCAATTTTTTATAAAAGCTATTGAACCAGCTACTCAAGAAGCCTAGGCATGTCACAAGTTTAAGGCCAGCCTGAGTAACAAAATGAAACAAAACATTAACAACAAAAAGAAAACACCAAAAACAAACAGAAAAATCCTCCAAAAAAGTGCTTTAAAAAAGTAAATCAGAGAGGACAACTTGGGCCCTGGAAGCACACCTGCTTTCTTGGGGTCAAGAGGTCTCAGGATGACAGTGATAAGGAAGGAAGATGCTATACACAAAGGGTTAGAAGGAGGCTCTTTAAACTTTTTCCTTACGAGAATGAGGAGCCACCCAAGGGTTTTAAACTAGTGTGGTACACAATCTTCCTCATACCTGGAAAGTGTGTTTGAGACGATCAATTAACCA
>RJWT010039344.1:0-12693 GCA_004365215.1 Cuniculus paca | reverse complement strand
TTCCAAGGTTAAAGAACGCAAGTGTGAAAAAGAACACAAGTGTGCAAGACATCAGCAACAGCAGGCAGCATGGACAGTACAGTGGAGAGCCAGAGCCAGAGCCAGAGAGCTGCCTGCATTTTTACTGTATAATTCTTTTTAAGAACCTTCTTACCTCATATTTACATTCTTGTATAGTGCTGTAATCAGCACATCCGTGTTTACCTCTACTAAGTCATGCTTACATAACTGTATCCCATCGTGTGCCTATGCTAGACAAGTGGGATCACATCCTCTGGTGTCCTTAAGATGCCTCTGAGCTTTGAAGCAGTCTGAGTGGTTTCCCACAGTAGCCCAACTCAGAAATTACCTAACTATAATATTGTACTGACTCTTAATTTTCTCACGAAGAAATATAAAGTCTCCAAAGAAAAGCCTCAGATATCCCTAAAAAGTTACTCCTGTGAGCCTCTGGAAGACGAGATTTCTCTTCAAAATGCAAGGCTACTGTCCTACAGGAAGCCTGGAAATCTGACCTGCTACTCATATTTGGGTTAAATAATAAAGGTCAATAGTCCTTAACATTTTACTCATTGTTTCCTGACAGGTTTTCCTTTCTTCAACCCAGCGAGTGACCAACAATACCCCACACACATGGTTCCCAGTAGGTAGGATCTACAGCCCGATCTAGCTTGATGAAACTACAGAAGACAGAGATCCACTCCCTCAGCACCCCATAAAGAGTTATGGGGACTTGTGTCTCTCGCGGGGAAATGAGATAGGCAACTAGGGTGTGGCAAGAGCTGGCTGGCTAAGTAGGTGAGACTTGTTAACTAGAAGATCCTGGAACACAGGTGAAGAATAGTTCCCGAAGCCCTACAGGTGAAGTTCTGGCAAAAACTGGAGGTTTCAATAGGATGGTCCAGACCTGGCATCAGCCTGTGTCATGGAATGCCAGCACTGCCCCTCAGCACCCAGATGTAGAAGTTCAAACCAGTTTCCTTGAGATTTAGACAGCCTAAAAAAACACACAGACACCATAAAGACCTTCATATCATATCTCTGCATGATAGCCCATGCTGTTTCCCAGACTCAGTGTGTCCTTTCATCATTGCTCTGACCCTCTTTTTCTCTTTATTTGGCCTAAGCTTGCTCTGCAAAGCCAGTTTCTCACTCCTGACTTTTACTTTCTCAAATGAATCTTGCCACAGCTTTCTGCTTGTTTCTTTTTTCAAAATGAGAAGATCCTACAATCCAACTCCCGGAGAAGCCAAGCAACCCTGAACCCAGTAACAGCTGCCGAGCCACTTTTTAGAAGCAAGCTACCTGATAACACCCATGTAATCCCAGCTACTTAGGCAGCTGAAGCAGGGGGATTCCAAGTTCCAGGCCTGCCAAAGCAATTTAGCAAGACTGTCTCAAAAAGTGCTGAGGCTGTGACTCAGAGCTCACTGGGTTCAATCCTCAGAGAGGAAAAGCCTGGGATTCTGTGGTCCGCAATTAAAAACAATACACTTCTTTGGCATGGGGTAAACAAATTACATTTAATATGTCTTGATTTTTAGCAAAGTTCTAACTTTCACCACTGTTCTGTATGTCCTCTTTATAACGTCAGTGATTCTACAATCACAGTCTGAATTTCACTCCAAATGTTCTGTTTACCCTAACATAACCTGTATGAGTCAAAGAAGACTTCAGTCATCTCCAGCCAGCAACTCTGCTTACTTCTATTCTCATACCAACCAGCTTTAGACTTCTGAGTCCTAGCTAAAACGTCCTCTAATTTCCAATTCCATTCATTTCTTTACATATACAAATTAGAAGAAATCCTGAGGGATCCGTACTCCTTCAGGTGCGCGAAATACTTTGAACAGCTTTTCTCCTCCACTCAAAAAAAAAAAAAAAATCAAGTGACTAGTCCTTAATTCATGTGTCTCCTTAAGACAGCGCAGTAGTGCTGGTGACAGCAGTCAAGTCACTTGGGACCCTAAAGAAACCAAGCTTCACCTGGCTTAATCTGAACAGGCATTTTTTTTCTTTAAAGTTTGTGATAGTCAACACAGCATTTTTATGTTACCTGATTAATATACTGGTCGAGTGAGACAATTACCAAGAGTCTGCGAATAAAACAATAATAATAAATCACGGGGCCAGGCCTCTAAGTCTAGATGAGAGAACCATTAACTCATTAATAGGTGTTTGCTACGTGCAAAGGCAATAGAAGGGACAAAAACTGGCGAGCGCTGAGCACCTGACGGTGAAGCTGGTCGACTTTATGTTCTATCACCCTCCCCTCTCCAGCGCCTGGCCTCTGCAGGACCTCCAAAGCTGAACTAAACTGGAGACTTCGATGTAAGGGATCCGCTCCAAGCGCGCGGGAGACACCGGCGGGGATGGGAGTGGGAGTGGGAGTGGGAGTGAGAGTGGGGGTGGGGCGGGGGTGGGAGCGGGGCTCCGGGTGTAACTGCTAAGCGTTCTCCGCACAGCTTTTCGGAGTTTCATTCCACGGAATCCCGCCCACGCACACTGCCCGCTCCGTTGGAGCCTGTAGGCGGCAGTGGGAACGTGCAGGCTAGGCCGTTTCTCAAAGACACAAACCGGGACACCACCGAGGACCTCACAGGTCCAGGGCGAAATAAAGGGGGCGTCACTTGCCTCCCATTCCTGCAAGAAACGCTGGGCCTCCTCTGAACCAACAGTCTTATGTCTCCTAAATTCGTCCTTTACGTATTGGTCTCCCAGGGCTTTGAGGTCCAGGGGCAGAAGGCGGTGTAGCTGCAAGATGCGCCTATATAAGGCCCGGACTCGCGAAACATGCCGCCCCAACATTGCACCGCGCGGGGACTTCCAACTGCGCCTGCGCAAAGTCGGCACGTCTCCGCCCCGCCCCCGGCCAAAAGTCGCCCGGAGGAGAACCGGAAAGCGCAAAAGCGACCTCCATCCGGTTTGGTCCGCTCTAGAATCAGGTCCCTCCGGAAACCTGCGCTTTGCCGCGGATCCAACATGGGCGGCTCCTTCTCCGTTAGAGGCGTGGCTTTCGTGAAGTTGCGGGAGTTGCTCGGATCGATTTTCTCTGGGCTGTGGCGTGGGCGCGGGCGCCACGTTCCTTCTCAGAACCACGCATCATCTTTTCCATTCATCTTCGTCCCTTCCAAAAAGCCCGCCATGGTTAGCCTAACGCACTAGGGGAGACTGAAGCGTACTCCTGGCTTCGGCGAGGTGTCTGAGCCCAGCTCTCCGCGGCCCACGCCCTCCGCCCGCGCTTTGGGTTCCGCCTGGGACCCGCGCAAGTGAGCAGCGATCCGGCGGGCTTTCTAAGCCCGAGACGCGCCTGCTATGGAGGGGACATTGGGAGGACTTTTAAGTGCGCTGGTTCCAGTTCCTGCACACTTAGAGATTAAAATCGAGGAATCGAGACGTTTACAGAGGTGGTACTGAAAGTGAAACTTCTTTCCACCTTGTCCTCTTTCTCATCGTACATTCAGTACTTCAGCAAATTCTTACGGCGCCACCAAAAAAAAAAAAATGCAGAAATCAACCATTTTTCGTCCTTTAGTCTCCCAAAATCATCCATCTCCCATGGATATAGTGAGTTTCCTTATCCGTGCTCTCTGAAAGGGACTAACTTTGGTCGCCATTCACCTAAACTGTAAATCAAATCGCGTTATTCCTGTGCTCAAAAAAAACCTCTATGGACATCAGAGTAAAAGCCAATATCCAATCCTTAAAGTTCTAAATTCTGTCTGCTGTTTCCCTAGTGGGCCAGTTCTAGCCACACTGACATTGAGCTCTTAGTTCATCTCTGTAAAGGTCCCACACACTCCCAGCTGAAGGCCTTGGCATTTGCCATTCCCTCTGATGGGAGTGGTTTGTCACCTGTGTTGTTTTAGCTGACCCTTCCTTTCATTCAGGTCTTTACTTCCAGACTCTGCTAATGAGACGTACCCTAGCAACTCTTATTTGAAGGCTGCTAGAAAGTGCAACGTCAGCAGGCCAAGAATTCCGTGTGCTTCCTCTGACTTTTTCTCTGTAGTACTTATGTACAGTATTTTACTTACTTCTTTTGGATTTCTCCCCTACTAAAATATAAATTCCAAAGACGTAAGAGTGGGAGGTGGGGGATCCACACTGGCTATCAGTGAACTGTAGTAAGTATATAGTAAATATTTGTTGAATTAATGTTGAAGTTCGTTAATGGTGTCAGGTGCCTCATAGACCTGCTAGTGGGCAAAAGATGAAAGAAAGTGCAGAAACTTGTGTAATTCTCTCACAAACCCCAGACTTCTGTCTGTGCAGACTTTTTTGATTTTTTATGCCCATATCTTGTACCCTATTTTGAAAATAACAATATGCAATATGTTAATTATTGTTATTCTATTATTTTGTTATGAAATACCTTTATTCAATAAAATAAAAAAAAATTTTAAAAAGGATTTTTGAAAAAAAAGACACATACCCACAGAGACTTACTCATTGTTCTATACTTTTTAGAGCCTACCACACTACCATAAAAAAAGTAAACACTCCAATATTTATTGCTTTGAATAGTTTTTCCTTTTGCTTAAATTTAAGGAAAATATGTGTTTAAAAGAACACATAATATTTTTTAAAATGAGTTTCATTTGGTGTTGTGACAAACCACACTAATGGCAAGAATTGAAGGGCAATGTGGTTATTTTATGTCAGGAAATTTTTCTAACCATACTTCATCTGTTAATATCCTTGTAAATTGAAAATTAATTTTTTTGTTAAAGTTTATTTTTCTTTCTGGTTTCCTTTGGGGTTAAAGTACATGTGTAATAAATATTTCTTTCAGAGCCAAAGCTCTTATAAAAATGTGGAAAAAACATGCTGCCAATAATTTAATAAAAAAAATAAAAATTAATTTAGCCTAAAGGAAAGAGAAAAAGTCCACAAAACACTGGGAAATCAATGCTCAGAATTGGAGATGATAGGCCAAGAATAATCTAAAACATGGTACTGCGGTTAGTCCTTGAGAAGAGAAATAAAATAATAATAATGAAAATGACAGAAAAATTGTATATTTTTTTTACAATAGGATAAATAGTGAGATGCATTTCAAGAAAAAAGCATTCTGTTTCTCTGACCTACCAATTTACTTTTCTTCTCATCAAACAGCTATGAGCTGAAAACTAGAGCTGAGTTGAATTCCTAGTCACCAGTCCAAGATTAGTACATTTCATGCAGGTCTTTCCTTTATGTTTCTCTGTGTGTCTTTCTTTTGCCTCTGTGTTACCAATCAGGTCACTGAACTACTGTACTTTTATTTTCTCATATCTCAAATAAGCCAAATTAGGTAATTATCAGTATGCCCCACCAACATAATTCATTGATAATCATGACTTCTTCCAGCTTCCTTCAAATATTTGTAATGTGAAAGAAAATACATATCCATTCAAACTACTTTGGAAAGTCATATTTAGGAAAAAATGAGGAAACACATCAAATTCTGTGCAGAATATCGCCTGAGCTGTTCAGGACACACAGAGTAACCACCTATACTCATAGTACAATCCATGTAGCAGTTGCACCATTTGAAGTGTGGACTACCTCCCAAACAGAGATGGAAGAGACAGTCAGAGATGGTTTGATAAGAAAAGAGAGAATTTTCAGGTGAAAAAAAGAAATGATGAACACACCAAAAAAAAAATGAATTGGAAGAAGAAAGGGAACATGTGAATAAAAGACACTAGGTTATTACTTTTTATTATAGTACTCTAGTCTTTTCATTAAGATGTGTAAATAAGTCTTACTTGCAATAATATTAAAGTGTTTTGCTGTACAACATAAATAAAAGATTGGGGAATGAGAGAAGCTGGTGGTGAAAGATTTGGATTTTTTAATGTTTTAGGTAAGGAAATAACACAGTCACAGACTTGGATTTGATTACTAGGTGATTCAGTTGTGAACTTATGATTACTCAAATTTCAAATTCTAAATCACAGAATAATGAAAAGTCTGGGATAAGATGTAGCTTTTTTAATTTTCCACCTTAAAAATTAAGTAATCACTACATCGAGGTGACAAATGTAAGAAAGAATAAATTCTTTTAAACATTTTTAATTAGTGTCTGAATATTGTTAATCATTAACATGCAATGGCAAGGAAGCAGATAGGTTTCAGGTTTAAACATGAAGTTAGAGGAATGGGAGAAGCAAAGAGATTCATAGAAAGTCTAGTCCCCAAAAGTTCATTAGGTAAGATAATTTTCCTGGATGCTTCATGTTTTCTGAAACATTTTACAAAGAAAAAAAAAGAGAAACGAAGAGCACTAGATATACTTGTATCTGAAAAGAAAGATCAAACTATATGTGTTGTTTTGAAATGTTTACATGTGATGATTAACGAAGATGGAAATCAACCAAAAGGCCAAAGAAAATGTCATGTTTAATAATTTAATGATATATCAGTTAACCTCAGGAGAAAAAAATGACCACTGCCCCAGAAGCCAAAAAACATGGAACAAGTGCTTGATTTTAAAATAAGAGTAAAATAAAAATCAGTGGATTCTGCAATACAAAAGCTAGCATCTTAGGTAATGGGAAAATATCCAACAAAGAGACCAGGTTGTGCATAAAAAGGAAATTCAAAAATAATATGTATGTTTCCTTAGTTCCATGATGGTGAACCTGTTAGAGACAAGGACCCAAACTGCAAACCAAAACCTACTTCCAATTGCAAAGTGCCAGCACTGTAATTAAACATGAATACTGAGATTATAGTTTTAAAAAAAAACTCATACAATAACAGCTTTTGTTTTAAAAGGAAAACATGCTTACCATAATTTCCCCACCACTGCCTTAGTTTGAAAAAAGAAAAGATAAGCCAAATTCTGATTTTTAAAAACTACCTATAGGGCCAGGGATCTAACCCAGCAGCCTAAGTGCCTGCCTGGCAAGTGCAAGATCGTGAGTTCAATCCCCGGTGCCGCAAAACAAACAAACAAAAAAACTACCTATAGGGATGAGTAAGAATGAGAGGCAACATGGAAAGGAATGAAAGTGAGAGATTTCTGAATTTATATTTTATATATTTTTGACATTTGGGGAATGAATATATCTCGCATAGAAAAAAATTAAATTTATAAAGATACAAAATTAACATTTAAAATATATCCTAAGTACTATTTCTATATGGTTTTTTGTCATATGATGCAAGTTTTTGTCTAACTAGTTTGTAATTTGCATTTAATTCCTCTTTCCCCAAGAGTTATTTAGTAGCTATAAAAATAGATTTTTGTCTCCTTTTCATAACTGCTGTTTAATTTCATTGCATTGTCATCAGTAAATGCATCCTGCCATTGATCATTGTATAGAGGAGGAGAAATTTCTTCAGATTTTCTTTGAGATCTGTTAACACAATTTTTATGAAGTTTGAAGTTTGTTTTGTTTTGGTTCTATTTCAACTGAAAGTGTCTGACTTTCATTAGGTCTGGGACATTCTACTCTTCAAATTTGCCTTCCTTCTCCTAGCTCCACTATCTTCTAGCATGTATATTGGGTGTTAACTTGCTCTGTTAACTTTCTCTGTTAACTTTTTCTTGAAGTGCAAGTACTTCAGGTTTTAGGATTTGCCTCATCTCCTTTTTCTGGTTTTTCCTCAAATGTAGATGATTCTAACTAGGTCCAGTATTTACTTTTGTATTTCAGATGGCCGGTTAATGTGTCTATCTATTCTTTTTGCTTTGTTCAACAGAATTGCAAGACAGGCTACCAAAGATTGCATGCCCTCCTATTTAGTAAGAGTAAAGGAACTAAGAGGACATGCTACCATGCTGCCTGTTTGGGCATCTTAAAAGGATAAATATCCCTTGTTTTGTGCCTCTGTCAGGCACTGAAAGGCACTCTCCTTTCTCTTTGCCCCAAGATTTCATGTCCATTACCTTCAGCTGGAGGCAGTCACTTGAGGCACCCCAGCTAATCTCTCAGTTATCTTCCAGGACCCCAGACTCGAAACACTTCTTCCAGGCATGATAATGTTCTTATCACCCTCACCTGTTGCAGCACTCCTATTCAATTCATCTTTCATGCTGAGTTTTCTTTTTCAAGAAGATCCTATATATTCCCCATTTCTCAAGGACTGCTCACTTCCTGAGCTATTAGGAATTGTTATTTTCCAATCTACTTACAGCTGTTAAAAATATATCATTATTGCATTTCTAAAGATTAACAGAAACATGAAAGCTATGGTATGGTTCCAATCTATTATTTTAATATTTGAAGTATTAAATATTGCTTGTAGTTGTAAAAAAAAGAAGCAAGTCTAACACCAAGGAATTATCTATACAACTGAATATTTCATACATTTTAAATAGTGTTTACTATGACATTTTCATGGTAAAAATGCACCAAAATCAGGATACAATTATATTTAAGTGGATTTTAGTCATTAAAATGAGCACAAAAAAATAGAAACAAATACACTAAAACATTCATAGTACTATTGTTTCTGGTAGGATTGTGAATGTTCTTTCCAATTTCAAACATTAAATTACATCTCTTTCACATTTTTCAAAAGCTGTTGAAAGATAAGAGGTCGTATTATTTTCAACTTTATATATCAATCTTTACAAAAATTTGATCAAAATCTAGATCATACCCAAAAAAGCATCGATAAATTTTTAAAAGCACGAATTTTATAAATCTTATTCTCTGACTACTATGCACAAAAGTTGAAATCATAATAAAGGTTTACATTACAAAGTACAACCATTCAGAAGTTTTAAAATGTTTTCCTACAAAAATATTAGAGCAAAGAAAAGGAACATAACAATATTTAGAAAGACTAAGAATGAAACAAAATCATGTAGATATCACTGCGTGATACATTGATTTAGGTACTCAGCTAAGAAGGTATTATATAGGTGAACAGAATTTAAGCTGAGGCTTGAACAAATGAAAGACCTCAAGGGCTTTCAAAAAAGAAAAACAATATTAGAAGCAACATTAAACTTATGTCATTGAAATACTGCAGAAAACAAGCTGCTTAGAATATCAAATAATTAACTCCAAGCAATAGAAGAAAATATTCCTTAAAAAAGAGGAAAATGTTTTTACAGACGTAAAATGAATAATATATATAATTTAGTTATGAATCTAAAAGAATATATATATTATTCTGAATTTAAAAGAATATGTATATATTTATTTCTGGTTTTAGAGATAGTGAAATTGGGGCCAGTGAAGTTAAACAACTTTCTAAATTGAATTAGTTTAGGTGATAAACAGCCTTAAAGGGTACACAAGCCATTCACCATCTACAGGGTAGGAAATGAGGAACCACTGAAATCCTTGGTGGGAGCAATCCTTTAAAGAGAATAATCTGGTAATTATGTGCAGAATAGACTACTGAAAGAATAAATTCAGATCTTCATTCAAACAAAGGGAAGTCCTTGTACAAACCCGTAGTGGCAACATGCCACGCACTGAAGAACATGATCAACTCAACAGTCTGCAACTGAATTAAAAAGAGACCAGAAGATTACCAGGGTTGATAACTTGGAGGTAGGAAAAGCTGTGGGAGTATGGGTATGAGATTATGAAGGAAAAAGGATTTAAGAGCTAACCAGATTTGAGGAAATGGAAAAAGGACTGAATCAAAGAGGCCTCCACATTTCCTTTTGGAGATGCCAGGAAGATATGCAGGATATACAGGTTGTGGAAATTCATTTTATCTGAGTCATACAACTTTGAAGGGGCTCCCTATCACACATGAAGAATTAAAAAATTGCCTAATTATGTAGTGTTATCACCTAATGATCTAAGCCAGTGGTTCCCAACTTTCATCGCATATTCTAATTACTGGGAAAACTGTCAAAAGTAATAGTGACAATACTGGTTATTAAGCCTCACTTCAAACCCATAGAGTTAGGCCTCACTCCAATTCTGCAAAAGCAGAGCTAATGCACTAACAGTGCTTAGCAGTGCCTCCCAAAATTATTCTAAAGTGTTGACGAGATTAGGAGTCAGTCATCTAAATTCTCATTTTAGAGACACCTGAGCTCACAGAAAGATCCTGAAGAGATCAAGACACTGCTATAACCTATTTACTAAATGTTTAGCTTTCTCAATTATAAAGAATCCTGTAAAGATGAAAGAAACAAAGTCATGTATATAGTTAACCACATATCAAAATAAAACCTTTTTCTGAGGAAGAGATGTAAAACGAAAATAGAAGAACCCTAACTTTGAGTTACAGCCACATTTTTAAAACAAGAGTGATTACAACTTGCAGACTGTCTGAAGAGTGCACCCCAGAATTTTCCCACATGCTATATGCACAATACCACATTTCTCCAAGAAAACAATTAAAGCTTCCCAGATAACAATAACATCAGAAAACAGCTTAATTATACAAGTTTGGCAATTTCAGTAAACATCCATGAAATCTCTATTATCTGTATCTTCTTCCTTCCTACTGTCCTCCAACTCAACCTTTTACCAGTACCCTTCATTATATAATAACTCTTGTTAGCAGCATCTTTCCATCTCTGTCATCTTTGGTTATTTTCCACATATTATTCCACTGAACTCATAAAATTCATGAGAATATTTCAGGTTCAAAAACATCTCCTCATTTCTTATGCCTTTCCCTTATACTACCATCCTATTTCTCTGTTTCTTTTCATTGGCAAACTTGCAGATATATATTCCCACTTTTTCCATCTCCATACCTATTTCCCATTTAGATTCTTTTAATCTGGTGTTAGCACTACCCCTGTCTCCTTAACTGGCTGTAATTCTTCCAACTCACCAATATGACCACCCAAGGTTCAACTAAAGATTAGCAGCTTGTTTGAGCTCTTGTCCCGGCCAAGTGCTTCCAGCAACTGGTGCTGCTCTGCTGCCCCCACCTGGCCGTGACCTTGCTAATCAACCACAGCCCTCCCCGGACCCTTACCTGGAAAACCACCAGGAAAGCCTGTCCAATTTTCTCATACACCTATGACCTCTAGCCTTCCTCTGTATCTAATCAATGCCATAGTCCGAAAAGGAAGTCCTTCCATCCCTTCAGAGTTCTGGTCCCAAGATAAACTCATCCTTTTCCTACCAAGCCCTCCTCTCTACACCATTCTTAAATTTACCTAGACTCGCAACTTGGGTGGCATCTGTGACATCCTTTCTTTTCATGTATCTCATTGAAGAATCCTTGTTAAGACTTGTTTTGTTAAAAAATTTTTTTGCTTTGTAAAGCAGTCATTATTTTCCTTGTTGTTGTCTATGTAAATTGTATTCTTCCCTTAAAATATTCCAATCATCTTCCAATGATATTTCCTCTCCTTAATGTTTTTCTACTTCTAATTAATAGAACATAAAAATCAAGTTAATCTTTTTGACACATGACCTCACTGAGGTGTTCCCCATAGTTCAAACTCTGTTTCAAAGTTTCTTATTATGCTCAGGGTAAAGTCTGTGTCCCCTAAGATATAAAACTTGATATAAGATCACATTGAAATCAAAGGCAAGATTTGTAGCTGAACTGTTGATAACTTTGTGAAATTTCCTCTCAAATTTACAAATGTGCATGACAATATGTCATTTTTAATGCACATTTGTAAATTTGAAGGGAAAAATCTAAGGATTCAAAGATTTTAACTTGATAAGGCCATTATACTTTTACCCTGCTGGAAGAAAATGTTAGCATATAAACATGCAAAAAAAAAAGTTCTCAGACAAAGGAAATTATGCTCTTACTCTCCCCACTCTGTGAAACCAAACAAATTTATAGCACGTATTCTACACTTACAAATTTGAAATGAGTAAATTATTCAACTCTATTCCAACTCAGTTCCTTTTTAACTTGGTGACTTTGAACTAATTGTTTAACTTATGTTGATTTCAACTTCTATTTACAATGAGAACAACTTTATGTACCTCGAATTTTTTGTGCAATTTAATGATTTACAGTAATATGTAAAAAAGCATTTATACTAATCAGTGCCTGACACATAGGAAATCATGATTAGTTATTGATGATGACAAAGACAATGAAGAGGAGAATATAAATTGATAGTAGACTTCTGGGAACATGGCAGAACGGTAAGCAGTGGAGTAAACTCACTCTCTGAGAGAAACAGTCCAGATGCTGGAATATAGCATCATGGAGAGGACAAGAAGGAAGGAAGTGGTCCCGTGGACCCAGGAAGAATCTAAAATATGAATTGAAGCCCACAGAGAGACTAAAAAGGAAAATTTGAATGAAGAAGAAGGTGGTAGCTGGCGGCATCTTAGCCTGGAACCAGACTCACCCTGCGAGAAGAGCTGTTAGAAGCTGGGGACACACGGTAACAGTAACAGTGGCTGCTGGCGACCCCAGAGGTCTCTACAAAGACATGCAGCAGTGGAAGAGAGCAGAGGATGCAGAGGACTGCATTGGCTGGCAGAGAGTGCAGAGGACTCAGTCCTCCTGCGGGAGACAGGGATTGGCTGGGAGCCATTTTGGAGTCTGGTAGGATAAGACCAGAACCAAAACTGCTGCCAGCTTCTTCTAGCAGCCCCAGGTTGGATGCAGACCTGCAGAAATTGCTTAGACTGAGTCCTGTCCCCACGTGCATTCCAGAGACCATTGCATACCTTCCCCACCAGCTCAGGTCTGCAGGTTCTGGCCAGCACAACTCTTGCCCACACTCCAAGGGCCCTTGTGGGCCGGTACCTAGCTCAGACTGGAAGCACGGGCAGCCACCATCAGATACCC
>RJWT010039343.1:0-12685 GCA_004365215.1 Cuniculus paca | reverse complement strand
TTTCCATGCTATTCACTGCAGATTTGAGAATAAACAAGCTGAATCTTATTTTGGTTATCTAGTGCACTAGAGCATTGACCTTTCTTTTTCTAGAGGCATTTTTTAAATCAGCTGCTATTTCAGCAAGGAAAACTTTTTGCTTAGAATGTTTATACATATGTATTAGTTGTTGACACTTCTAGTATAATAAGAATTTGTAAACATTGGTCTTGGGGTTTATGAAGCATCTTTAGGAGTGCATAAATCTTTTAAATTATAAGGAAATTATATATATATATATATATCCTCAATGAACATTGATAGATTTTATCAAATTTTGAAGTAACAAAAATAATACAAATCTTGTATGTAATGTGCAGTTACCAGTTACAGAGTGCATAGGGTGTGTTAAGTGAAATGATGAGTGTTTCATACATTATTTAACTTATTGTTGCTATAGCTTCAATATTTAACTTTTCTAAATATTTATGGAAATCTTAATTTCAAGAGGTGGTATTAGAAAGCGTACACTTTGGGAGATGAAATATTCGTGAATGGGATCTTCACCATTGTGATTACCCCCAAACAAAAGCTACCCACACCTTCAACCCTGTGAAGATACAGCAAGAAGTTGCTATTTGTGAAGCAAGAAACACCAAATGTGATAGTGATGAAACCTTGGATTTCCCAGACTTGGACTATGAGAAATCAGTGTTACTCACAAGCTACTCAGTGTGTGACATTTTATTATTTTTTATTACAGTAGTCTGAATAGAGAAAGGCAAAAACCGATGTGGATCCTAGAAAGCAGCTGCTAGGTGGACATTTGTGTTCTGATTATTATATTTTCCAAGCAGATAATAGCAGCTTAATAAATAAATATTTAGTAATTGAGTGAAGTGTTTGATGACTAAGAATTAGTATGTGATTTCAGAGCCTTCTTCAAGGTTTGAAAGTCTGTCTTCAGTTTCTTTCAAGCAGTTTTGCCAGCTTTCAATGGAGTTTTTAATTTCCCAGATATCTCTTTGAATCTGTTTCATGTATTCAAAATCTTTTTTATATTGTTCATTCAAGGTTTCCCTCATTGTCCTGTGCTCTTCTATTTTTTATCTATGTCTTCTTTAGAGGTGCTTAGCAATTCTTTTATTATGTTTTTCATTTCTTCTTTTACCTGAGATAGTATTGGTGTTCTAATTTCTTTGTAGCCTTGTACAGTTTTTTCTTTGTTTCAGTTACCATCACTTGTGAAATTTCAGGTGTGTGACTTCCGATCTCTTCCTAGTTTACATCTTCTAGACTTGTTTTGCTTGGGTTAGGGGGTAAAGACTGCCTTTTGCTTCTTTGTCTTGACATATTCCCGGGTTCTTCCAGACAAGTGGGTAGTGGGGTCCCAGGCACTTCCCACATTGGCTACAATTTCTCTGATGTAAGACTGTTTGGTTCTTCTAGTCAGTGCTGGCAATGGGTATCTGACAGAGGCCACTGGGTGTGCTGGTGCAGGTCTGTCTGCTGTTTTTTCCAAGCAGTACTGGCTCCCCAGTAGCTGGTGGAGTTTTCTTGGAGGTAGGGCTGGCCACCACCTCTGATCTAGCTGGTTACCAGCAGGGAAATTCTACCTCTTACCCATCTGGTGATTGCGCATGGGGGTAGGGATCAGTCCAAGCAATTTCCATGGGTCTGCACTCAGCTAGGAGCTGCTGGAGGAAGCCAACAGCAGTTGTGGTTCTGGGCTTTTCCAGCCTGACTCCAAAATGGGTCCCAGCCAATCACTCTCTCCTGTGGGAGGACTGAATCCTCTGCACTCGCCGCTAGCCAGTGCAGTCCACTGTGTCCACCACTCCCTTCCACTGCTGCTCTACTCCATGGCCACATCTCTTTGCAGAGGCCTCTGGGGTCACCAGCCACCGATGTCACCATGACCTCATGCCCCCAGATTCCAACAGCTCCTCTCACACAGTGAGTCTGGCTCCAGGCTATGGTGCCACCAGTTACCACCTTCTTCATTTAAATATTTCTTTTTACTCTCTCTGTGGGCTTCAATTCACACTGCTTACATTCTTCCTGGGTCCAGGAGACCCATTTCCTTCCTTCTTGTCTTGCCCATGATGCTATATTCCATTGTCTAGACAGTGACTCAGAAGGCTGTTTTGTCTGCTGCTTACATTCCAACATCTTTGTCTTTCATTTAATAAGAGGAGATATTTATTTTCTTCCTTAAATATGGTTAAATAAGTACTTTATAAAATCTCTTGTGTTAATTCAAACACTTGAGTCATTCCAGTATGGTATTTGTGAATCATCTTTTTGTTGTAGGTTGAACCAAATTTTCCTAATTATTAATATTCTGAAGAATCTGATTTTATATCATAAATATTATGACTTGTTTTAGATTCTACTGTAATCTTTTAAATAGTGTCAAGATTTTTGTCTCAACTGATAATTAACCTGCTCTAGAGCCCAAATCTCAGTTCAACACATCCATCTTGCTTTCATTCAGTCTCATACATTCATTGATCAGTATTGACTAGTGAGTTATGAAACTTTAACAAAACTTAGAATCCCTTCTCTGTTTCTCTATTTGAAATTTAATTCTAATTTATAACTCATTCTAATTCCTATATTTTCTAATATATCTATTTTCTAATTATTCAAATCTTAAATTAAATTTTTGAAATCAGGTTTGGCCTTTGCGCTAACAGTGGTAAGCTGTTTTTTCATGATGGCTTCTTTTTCCAGGTCTTGTCTTTTCTGTATAATCTGTTTGCTTTTGGTTTTCTGAAGGATTTAGACACAAGTTTTTGCTGACATTGCCTAGATTTATGATTGTTATGTGGCAGGTTATGAGTTTTGTTGAAAGATTCCTGAGCTAAAATTGAAATAGAACTAGTTGATGTGGATATCTTTTAAATATGTACATGGAGGAGAAATGTTTTACATTTATTCATGTATTTTATATTTATGCTATTCTGATTTTCTTCATATGTATGTTTGTATTGGTGAGGGTGCACCAGAGAAACAAAATCAAATACTTACATATATAATATACATATTTATATATTATATATATAGATTATATACATAGATAATGTTTTTATACATGCATAAACACATTTATATGTATAGAAAAGGAAAAAGAAAGGGTAAGAAATAGCTCCTGCTACTGTGGGACAAATCAGCAAGGAGGCTGATTTGCCTCACACAGGATTATTTAATTAGTTTTAAGGCTGAATTCAATTCTTCAGAAAACCTCAGAGGTTTTGAAGCTCATCCACATAATGGAGAATATTTTTCTTTCCTTAAAATTCAGCTGATTGTAAATACGAATAGTATCTACAAAATACTTTATAGCAACATCCTTCTTACTGTTTTACTAAAACATCTGGGAGAATCATCTCAACAAATGAACATGTAAAATTGACAATTGCAGGTTTTAGATTCCTATTCCTTCAGGTTGAAGAAATTCCATCAATATTTCTTTTGCTGTGTATCTGCTAATGGCAGATTCTCTTAGATTTTGTTATTTTAATAATTCCTCACTTATTTTTTCAAATTTATTAGTACTTTTAGCACATAATTGTATTCATCTTAAAGACTAAGTACATGTATTTAACATGTTTCGATTCATTTTATTACCATTCCTTGACCCTATCTCCCTCCCTCCCTCCTTCCTTCTAATCTGGATGACCTTCCCCAATTTTCTTTCTTTTATTTCAATTCATGTTTGTCACCCATAATGATTATATCCATTGTGAGAAGTTGGTACACATGCATTACACATCTTAATTCTTTTTATCTCCTCTCCACTGTCCTCCTATTCACCTTTACTTTCCATTTCTTAATCCCCTTCCAATTTGCAAAGGATCTACTTCCTTGTTTTCTTTTATCTATATTTTATTTTGCTCTTTAATAATACTTTACATTTCTTGTGTGTATGATTTATTTTCAAGGTGCATCCATTTTCCTATAAGTGGCTCACATTTATTCTTCTTAACAGCAGAGTAGTATTCCATTCTGTATAGATACCACATTTTTTCTTCATTCATTTGTTGATAGACATATAGGTTGCTTGCAAGTTTTACCTATTATGAATAGTGCTGCTATAAACATTGCTGAGCAAATATTGCTATAATATGATGTCTTTAAATCTTTCAGAAAGATGCCTAGTAAGAGATTCACAGGGTTGAATGGAAGTCTGTTTGTAAATTTGTTCAGAATCCCACTGGAGAGTTCCTTTTGCACTATGACTCACTCAACATTTGTTAATATTTCTTGATGATTGTCATTTTTTTTGGAGTAAGATGAAATCTCAGTAATGTTTTCATTAGCATTTTTCAATTGACCTGTGATGTTGAACATTTTTTGTGTGTATTTATTGGGTTCCTCTTATGACATATCTTATTCATTTCAGTTACCCATTTTTTTCAGACCATTTATGCTGCAGAGTCTAATTTTTTGAGGTTTCTTTATATATTCTAGATATTAGTCTTCTCTTAAAGGTATATCTGGCAAAAACTTTTTCCCATTCTGTAAGTTGTCTCTTCACATTATTGGTTGTTTCCTTTGCTGTATAGAGCTTTTTACACTGATATACTCCCATTTGTTGTATCTTGCTCTTATTTCTTGTGCAATTGCTCAGAAAATCCATGTGCATGGCTATGACTTCAAGAGTTTTACCTATTTTATCTGCCAGTAGGTTAAGTGTTCCCATTTTAGTATTTAGACCATTGATTCATTTTAATTTTTGTTTAGTATATAGTGAGATATGTAGGTCTGTATTCAATCCTCTAAATATGGACAGCCAGTTTACCCAGCACTCCATGCTAACGAGGTTTTCTTTTAGTGTATGTTTTTGGCCTCTTTATCAAAGATCAGGTGATTGAATGTGTCTGATGTTATTTCAGCATCCTCTGCTCTGTTGCATTAATTCACATGCCTGTTTTTGTGCCAAAACCACACTGTTTTTAAGCACTGTAGCCTTATAGTATAGTTTGAAGACATGTATTGTGATGCCTACTGTTTTACCCTTGTTACCAAGGATTGCTTTTGTATTCAGGGTCTCTTATAGTCCTATATAAATTTTAGGAATGTCTTCTTTAGTTCTGTAAGAAATACCATCAATATTCTGATTGAAATTGCAGTAACCCTTGTATCAGCTCTGAAATTGTGGCCATTTTAACAATACTGGTATGGCCTATTCAAGAACAGGGGATATTTTTTGATTTTTCTGACAACCTCTTTGATTTCCTTTTTCAGAATCTATTGCTTTTATCATAGAGGACTTTTGCTTCCTGGGTTAGTTAGGTTCATTCCAAAGTATTTAATTGTTCTAGATGCTATTGAGAATGATATTGTTTTTGACCAACATTTATATGGAAGAAATTTTAAGAAAAGAAGAGCTGACCAAAAAAATTCAAAGCACGAATGACAAATTTACCACAGAAAAGTTGCCAGGTGGAAATAATAGAAATAAAAAATGATACTATATAGAATTCATAAATTGCCAAAATGACCAAAGTGAAGACAGTTTCTTAAATTGAAAACAAAATAATAAATCAGGACTGATTGTTCAGAGAAGACTTACAAATGATGAAAGGACAAGAAAAAATCATGTAACTGCTCACAAATTACTTAAAGAACACATTTGCCCCTTATTTCAATTGTTATTCCTTCTTAAACATAGAATTTTAATTCCTCAGTTTTCTTTCATCATGCTTTCCAAATTTTTTTTCCTGATCATAAATCTACAGTGCTTCATTCACATTTTATAACACATTTCTTTCTCTATTTGTACTTTAAAAATAGTGTCTTTTTAAATCATCTTTTAAAGAATTTAACTGAAATGTTCTCTTATCGATATTATGTGTGCTTATTGAACTTTGTTGAGTTTCTTAAAATTAGGGAGCATATTCTCAACTAATTTTTACCAAAACAACCCTTTTTTTTTTTTTGCACCAGGAATCAAACTGATCACCATGAGCTTACCAGACAGGTGCTGTGCTGCTGAGCTATGTCTCCAGCCGACTTCTCTTATTTTGAATGTTTTTCTGCACCATTAATTATTTTTTTCTCTCTTACTAACTTCAGTAACTTCTGTTGACATTAGAATTGTTACTATTAACAGTCTTTATTGAAGAGAAAAAAGGACACAGAAAAGTAAAACAAAAAGTAAGAGACAAACAAACAACAACAAACCCAAAACAATAACAATATAGGTTTTCAAAACAAGATGGTAGGAATTTAACAATGATTGTTATATTGTGCATCATCATCTTCAAAACAGTTGCTTAAAGGTAAAATTGATCTAATCATGTGAGTATTCACTGTTCTTTTCCAAGAACTAATAGAATTAGTAGTATAGTAATCCTGGCTATCATATATATATATATATATACATATATATATATTTTTTTTTATTTTCCCTTTCTTTTTTCATCCTTTCCCCTATCCCAGTTACTTTTCCCTTTGAGCAGTTTCTTACCCTCACACAATATATTGTAGATTTGGAATCTTATTTGCTCTTTCAGTTTCTTACACCAGGGAGACAATATAGTAGTTACACATGTGAGTTTGATTTGTTTCACTTATGACCATGGTCTCAAGCTGTGTCCATTTACTTATAAGAGCCTCAATGCAATCTTTCTTTATAGCTGAGTAATACTCCAATGTATAAAAAATGTGACATCTTATCTATCCATTCCTATTTGTAGGGCATTTGGGTTGTTTCTACAACTTAACCATTATAAATTAGCTGCTATAATCGTGGGTGCACATATATCACTGTGGTACAATGTTTTAAAGTCTTCTGAGAAAATACCCAGAAATGGGATAGCTGGGTCAAATGGAACCTCTAATCCTAGTTTTTGAGGAACCTCTGCACCTGATTTCTACAGTGACTATACCAGGCTACACTTCCACAAAAGTGGAGAAGAGTTCTTCTTTCTTGACAGCCTTTCCAGCATTTGTTACTCATTGATTTTTTCATAACAGTCATTCTTTCTGGGGTAAGACGGAATCTTAGTGTTTTTATAATTTACATTTCTTGAATGACCAATGATGTTGAGCTTTTTAACATATATTTATTTGTCATTTGTATTTCTTCATCTGAGAAGTGTGTGTTCATCTCAGATGCTCATTTTTGGATTGGGTCATTGAATTTTGGGGGCCTCATTTTTTAAAATTTTGTATGTTAAAGATAGAAGTCCTTTGTCTGAGGGACAGTTGGCTGAGCTATTTTCCCAATATGTGGGTTTTCTTTTCACTCTGTTGGAGATTTTTTTGACATGCAAAAACTTTTTAATAAGATGAGATCCAAGTTGTTGATTCTGGGGATGTTTTCTATGCTATTTGATTTTTGTTCATGAACTCTGCCTACTTCTATGTCTTCAAGATTTCGACATACTTTGTCTTCCAGCAGATTTAGATTTCTGTTCTAATATTTAGATCTTTGATCCATTTCTTATCCTTTAGTTAATATATGATAATAGACATGGGTCTACTTTCAGGTTTTGGCATAGGGAAAGTCAGTTTTTCCAAAACCACTTATTAAAGAGGCTATCTTTCTTCCAGTGAACATGTTTGGCCCCTTTGTCAAACATAAGGTGGATGAGTGTGTTTGTAGTTATGATTGTATCTTCTAATCTATTCTTTTGAGCTTCAGGTTTGTTTTTATTCCAGTACCATGCTGACATTATTACAGTAGCTTTGTAGTATAATTTCAAGTCAGGGATTGTGATGCCTCCTATCTTGCCTTTGTTGTCTAGAATTACCTTTGCTATTCTAGGTTGCTTCTGGTTTCAGACAAATTTTAGGAATGATTTCTCTAGATCTGTGAGGTTTGCTAATAGTATTTTGATTGGAATTGCATTAAATCTATCTAACAATTTTGGGAGAATGACCATTTCCACAGTGTTTGTTCTTCTTATCCTTGAACAAGTGATGCTTTTCCATTTTCTGAAATCCTCTTCGATTTCTTTTTACAGAGTACTGCAATTTTCACTGAATAGATCTTGTACTTCCTTTACTAGATTAATTCCTATTTCATTTTTTTAATGCTATTATGAAGAGTGTGGCTTCTATTATTTCTATCTCAGTGATTTTGTTGTTTGTGTACAGCAATGCTATTGATTTTTGAGTGTTGATTTTGTATCCAGCTACATTGCTGAATTTGGTTATTACATCAAGAATTATTTCAATGAGATTTTGGGTGTCTTCTATGTAGAGTATCATGTCATCTGCAAATAATGATTATTTAACTGCTTCCTTTCCTATCCTTATTCCTTTTATTTCTCTCTCTTGTCTAATTGCTCTGGCTAATGTTTCCAGAACTCTATTGACTAAGGCTGGTGATAATGGACATTCTTGTCTTGTTCCTGATTTTAGGTTGAAAGATTTCAGTTTTTGTCCATTTATTAAGATGTAATCTGTTGGTTTATTATATATTGCTTTTATCAGATTGAGGTAAAAACCATCTATTCCAATTTTCTGTATAATGAATGAGTGATGGATTTTGTCAAAACTTTTTCTGCATCTATTAAGATGAACACATGATTCTTATGGCTTTGTTAATACAGTGTATTATGTTTATTGATTTGCATATGTTGAACCACTCCTGCATTCCTGGGATGAATCCTACTTGATCATGATTCTTAATCTTCTTGATGATTTGTTGCAGTCTATTTGCCAGTATTTAATTGAGGATTTTTGCATCTACATTTTTTAGAGAGATGGGCCTGTAATTCTCTTTTTTGGTTGTGTCTTACTCTGGTTTTGGTATTAGCATAATACTTGCTTCCAGGAATGAGTTATAGAGACTTGTTTCCCTTTCAATGTCATTGATGAGTATGAGGAGTGTTGGCATTAAGCCTTCCCAAAATTTCTTGTAGAATTCAGCTGTGAATCCATCAGGACCTAACTTGCTCTTTGTTGGTAAGGTTCTAATTACATTTTCAATTTCATTAGCTGAAATTGGATTATTCTGCAGATTTACATCTTGATCCAGCTTTGGTAATTCATATCTTTCTAGGAATCTGTCTATTTCTTCTTTGTTATTGAACCTGTAAGAGTAAAGGTTTTCAAAGTAGGTATTGATTATCTGTATTTCCACAGGGTCTGCATTGATTTCACTCTTCATTTCTTCTTGCATGGATTTGAGTTTTTTCTTTCCTCTTTTTGATAAGGTTGGCTAGGGGTTTATCAATTTTATTTATTCTTTACTTATTTACTCAAAGAATCAACTCTTTAATTCATTAATTTTTTGTATTGTCTTCTTAGTTTCAATAGCATTGATTTTGGTTCTGATCTTTATAATTTCCTCTCTTCTTTGGACTTTGGGGTTGACTTGCTCTTCTTTTTCTAGACGTTTGAGGTGCAACATTAGGTTGTTTATTCTTATTCATTCCATTTTCCTAATGTGGATATTTACAGCTATAAATTTCCCTCTGAAGACTGCTTTCATGCTGTCCCACAGGTCTGGTAATGTGAATTTCACTTTTGTTTCACTGTAGATATTATTCAATCTTTTCTTTAATTTTTTCTGTGACCCATTGTTTGTTTAGAAGAGTGGTATTTAATTTTCATGTGTTTATGGGGTTCTTGTGGGTTTTTGTCATTAATTTCCAATTTTATTGCAGATGGTCCGATAATATGCATGGGATTATTTCAATTGCTTTGCATTTACTTAAGCATGTTGTGTGGGCTTATATATGGTCTATTTTAGAGAATGACGCATGTGCAGCTGAGACGTATGTGTATTCTGATGTGTGGAACACTCTTTACACATCTACTAGGTCCATTTTTTCACAAGTTTGATTGAATTCTGTTATTTCTTTGCTGATTGTTTGGTTGATCTCTCTATGTGGTAATGGGGTGCTAAGGTCCCCTGTTATAACTGTATTATTACTTATTTGACTTTTCATGCCTATTATGATTTGTTTTACATAGTTTGGTGTTCTCGTATTTGGTGCATACATATTTATGATTGTAATCTCCTCCTCTTGAAGTTTCCCCTTAACAAGTATGTAGTAGCCCTCTTTATCTCTTGATCATTCTTGGTTTGGAGTTCATATTGTCTGCAAACAGAATAGCTACCCCTGCTTTTTTCTGGGTTCCTGTCATATGGAGTAATGTTTTCCATACTTTGAATTTTAGTCTATGAATTTCCTTTTGAGTTAGATGCATTTCTTGTACACAGCATATTGTTGGATATTGTTTCCTTTTCCTTTTTTATTTTTTTTTCATAACTGAATGCATGACCTCACACTTGCCAGGCAGGTCCTTCTATTGCTGAGCTAAATCCCTGGCCTGGATTTTGTTTAATCAATCCACTCTGTCAATCTGTTTCTTTTTATTGATGAATTGAGGCCATTTACACTGATGGATATAACTCATATGTACTGCCTTATCTTTGTCATGTTATCTTTCTGTTGTTGGTTCTTTACTTTTTGGCTCTCTTTGCCCTGTTTAGTGGTTGGTTTCCTTCTGCTGTTGTTCTTGGTATTGTAGTTGCCTTTATCTCTTTCTAGAGTATATTTCAGTACTCTTTGTAGTGTTGGTTTGGTGGTCATGAATTTCTTCCATTGTTGTTTGTCATGCAAGTATCTTATTTCTCCATCAATTTTCAAAGATAGTTTTGCAAGGTATATCAATCTGGGTTGGAAGTTGTTTTCTTTAGGACTTGAAATACTTCAAGGTCTTCTTGATGTGAAGGTTTGTTTTGAGAAGTCTGCCATGATTTTGATAGGTTTTCCTTCATAGGTGATCTTTTTCTTTTCTCTGAGAGCTTTTAGTATTCTGTTCTTGTGCTGAACTTCTGGGATCCTAATTATTATATATCTTGGTGAAGATTTATTTTGGTTATGGCTTATTGGGGTTCTAAATGCCTCACTTATCTGGATATCAGATTCTTTTCCCATGTTTGGAAAATTTTCTGCTATTATTTCTGTAAATAGTCTTATGTCATTTGTGTTGACCCCTAATGTTTTCTTTAACATCTATCAGTACATGTTGCTTCTTTTTGCATCATCCTGCAGCTGTTGTTTCCTGGTTCCTTGTTATTTTTAAGAGATGTTTCTTTCAAGCTTCTTTCATAAGCTTCCATCATGTCTTCAAGGTCTGAGCGTCTATTTTCAGCTTCATTCAAGTGGTTTTGCAAGTTTTCAATGGAATTTTTAATTTCCTGAATATCCCTTTGAATCTGTTTCATGAATTCTAATTCTGTCTTATTGTTCATTCAAGGTTTCCATCATTTTCTTGATCTCTATTATTTTTTATTTAGGTCTTCTTTAGATACACTCAACATTTCTTTCATAATTTTTGTCATTTCTTTTTTTACCTGGGAGATTATTTCTAATCTGACTTCCTCTATAGCTTCATGGAGTTGTTTCTTTACTTCAGTTGCTATCATTTCAAAAATTCAGTTGTGTGATTTCCAATGTCTTCCATTTCAGTGTCTCCTGGGTTTTCTCTTGGTGGGTTGGGGGACCGAGACTGCATCTTGCTTTTTCATTTTGTCATTTTCATCTGGGACCTGCATGACTGGTAAAGCAGCCTCCCAATGGATTGCACTGGGATGCTGGGCTGTGCAGAGCTTCAAACCTCCAATACTCACATGGCTAGCAAGGGCACACCCCAGAACTATGGCATCAGAACCTTGCACTGTGATGAGCAGGGTTTAAAATCTTCAAGACCTGTTGGCTAGGCTGGTTGCTCCCTGGTGGATGGCTCTGGGGCTCTGGGATAGGCAAGGCTTGGTACCTCTGTGACCTGTGAGGGTGCCTGGGCATTCCCCTGATGAATTGTGCTGGGACTATGGGCTGGGCAGAGCTCAGATCCTCCATGCAGTTAGCAGGAATGCACTCGCAGACTATGGTACCAGGGCCTTGTGCCTGGATGGGTGGAGTTTAGAACCTTCATGACCCGCAGGGTTAGCTGGGACTCACCCCTGAACTATGGCTTCGGGACTTTGTGCTATGATGGGCAGAGCTCGAAATCTCCAGGACCTGTTGGCTAGGCTGGTTGCTTCCTGACAGACAGCTCTGGGGCTCTGCGTTGGGCAGGGCTCAGTGCCTCTGGGAGCTATGATGCTGGCCAAGTGTTCCTTGATAGACTGAGCTGGAATGCTGTGTTGGACAGAGCTCAGATCTTCTGTGTAGCTAGCCTGGATACCTCCAGAGTATGAGGCCCCTCCAGGGCCTTGATCATGGCTGAGCAAAGATCAGAACCTAGGGGAAAGTGCTGCTAGCTGGGATGCCTATTAGCTATCTTTTGTTACAGATCATTTTTTTCTTGCTTTCTCAACATTAAAAATGTTATTCTGTGTATTCTGGAAGTGATATTGTAGATAGTCTCCATATTTACCTACTGGAAAAGAATTTTTCCGGGAGGAAGAGGAGTAGGACCACTATTGTGATCCATTTGTGTGTGTGTGTGTGTGTGTGTGTGTATAAAATTTTTCTTCCAGAGTACATCTATAGTATCCCTGACTTTAGGATGCTAACCCTAAGATGTGTCTCTTCTGAAATTTTAACTGAGTGTCTGGATTGCTCCATGCAATCTACCTACTCTAGCTGTTTGAACTACTACTTCTTCCAAGAATTTGTGATGTATAGAATTAAGGTTCAGTTTGCAGATCTATGGTAGATTTTCCTGTCCATAAATTTTAATTCTTTTTCTTTTGAATGAGAAGTTCAATATTTGGCAAAAGACAGAA